>PVJX010004196.1:0-97726 GCA_004027295.1 Dolichotis patagonum
AGACAGACAGACAGACAGACAGAAGGGGTCCTGAATGGGTTGCCCAAAGTCAACAAACTTAAAAATTATAAAATACTGTGCCCCTGCTACGTGGTAGATATGCTATGCATATATAGTATTTCTGCTTTCCAGAATCATGCTTAAAAATGAGTCTAATTGCCGTATTACTGAGTCAGGAGCAGTGAGAGAAAGCTCTTCAGAGGTCCCAGGCTTAGTAACAGGCAGAGCAAGAATTTACATTTCTATCCAACGCTCTCAGAAAGTGTTGCTCTTTCCACCGCCTCAGATTGATATCTGTAGCTTCTGAAAAAGGCACAAAGCCAGGGGCTTCGCTGATCTCCGTGTTAACTGTGGAGGAATGGCCCTCATTCTTCTCTCCGCAGTGGGTCCCTGCTGCTCGGTTCCATGGCTCATTCTGCTACTAAGGGCGCTAACAGAACTCTCACAAAAAAGGATTCTCTCATCTCAGCTCCGTTTCCTTTATGCCCTTTGAGGTTTTTTTTTTTTTTTCCTTTGGCCCCAGTTCTTCTCCTGATGGCTTTCATTCTTCTGCCCTCGCTCTTTATTAATTACTTACAGGAATAACAGAGATTCCTCAAGGAGAAACAGTAGGGATTCCAGGTTCCGCATGGGTAGTGTTTATATTATTCACGGCTTACACTCAAATTTTAAAATACTCATGTCAGTAATCACACTCAGTAAAATTATATTTAGTATCAAAATTAAGTGTCCTTTGTCAGTAATGAAACTGAAGTTTTCAGTAAGCCTGTATCCACGTAGCTATTCTAACGGTTAATTAAATCATACTATTTCCCTTTGCCTATTACTTGAAATATAATATGCGAATAGAAGGTTGTCACTTGAAAATACTTTCCACAGTCTGAGATTGAGAGAAAGCACCTCTGGTACTGGAAACTAATTGAGTCTGTCTGCAAATGACTTGCAGTATGGGATTTGGAGGTCTTATTCAAAAACGTATTTTCTTCCTACTTTTCCAATTGACAGTCATATTAGCTCCTGGCTTTTGGCAACGGCCCATATCTGGTTAGAAGCAAACCTGAAAACAGAGAGATACTATTTTCCTTCCGTAAGAAAAGCACACTGAGTTGTTAATAATAGTCTCTGAATGGGAAAGTTGCTTCATTTCCATAACCTATCAGCAATTTTCTGAGACCAACAAATTATATTTTGGCCAGAGGTTATGAGCTAAGTTTGAAAACATACACATTAATATTTCTAGAAATAATTTAATGATGGACAATGAACACAAAAGTAGCAGTGGTGTGTTTACTATTTATTTTGCTTACCTAATTTATCTTGCTTTAGGAATTCAAAATTCTAGTTGTAAAGTGATAGTTATCTGTGTGCTACTTTTATTTCCTTGTCTCATTTTAGGCTCCTCAAGGCAAAGCTTTGACATGAGTTACCTCCGTCTCTGGTAGCATGCTTGAAAAAACAGTAGACATCTGTAAATTCTATTTAAATTAACTCAAAACTCAAAAATTTCATTTCCCAAAATATTTTTAAAAATACATGTTCAGCTCCATTCTGATAGTCTCATGAACTTATTGAATATTCTATACTATTTATATACATTTTTTACAAAAATAAAAAATTGTAGAATATAAAGCATACAACAAATGCCTACACTTGCAATCCAGCGTTAATACTTGACTATGTTTATTTCCCTTAAATGGAAAAAAATGATCTATAATCATTTTTTAAAATAGTTCTTGCTCTCAGTTAACTTCTTTTTATCCTAGAGTTTATCCTTAAGTGATGTCTGTTAAAATATACATTTGGATTCTCTCAATATAAATTACTTCACCTTCTTTCTTTGCTGTTTAGGACATAATCTTAAATGTACAGTTATTTTCTTTCAATAATCTGAAGCTGCTATGCAATTTCTTTTCCAATTTCAGTCATTTTTATTGATAACCTTTGCTTAGTCTAAATTCATTCCATGTTGAAAAAAAAAAACCCAGTATTTTCTCTTGAGGCTACTGGTATTTTAAATATTCATTATGATAGTTGGATGTTTATTTTTGTTTATCTTGCCTTGGATTAACAAGTCCAAATGTTCCTTGTACTGAACTTCCTTATTCTTTTATCTTTTATAATTTCTGGAAAATTCTTAGCTGTGTCTTTGAATAGTACCTTGTCTCAATCCTCCTGTTTTCTTCAGAAACAATGTTTAATGAAAGATGTTTCATTATCTCTCATATTTCTACCTACTTAAGTGTTTCAATGTATCAGGTTAGTTCCTTGAACATTTTATTAATTATTTCATTAGCTGTAGCTAACTACTGTGTATCTTGTCAGCTGAGATTTTATAGCATACAGAAATTTAAATTCCTTCTAAAGGTATTTAACCATCTTAATTTTTGAACCTATGTTTGCTAATTCTGTGCTCTAAAGTTTTTAGGGCATTAAGTTTGTTTTTGGTTGTTTCTACTGGATGCTTCTTATGAAAAGTGATTTCTTTGTGAATTTTGTAAGTCAAGATTGTGAGTTTATACAATATATGGTGGCCCATGATTTGTGGGACCGTGTACATTTTGAAGATGGTACATTCTTTCAGAGCGTACATATATACCCTTGTGTAGATACCATTACCATTTTAGGGCAATTTGTATGTTAATTTGTCACTCTAAGGGATCTCGGATGGTATAGATAGCACAAATTCAAACTCCAGATGCAGTTGTATATGGAGTTCTCTCTGGGGAGACTTTTGTTTGTTTGTTTTTAATCAACACATTAATGTGGGAGCAGATAAGAAGTCTTGTCATCTTCCTGGGATGGTAGATGATGTCTCTGCAATTCACCATTTCATGGAGGCTTTATGCTTGAGGCCTTCAGTTCTAATTTCTTGCCTCTTATGAGCCCAAGGACTTCATTCCAGTCCCTGTGAGGCTATTAGAACTCAAGTCCCTTGGTAATCAGGAAATGCACCTTCTTCCCACGTGGCTGGCACACTAACTTCTGCTTACTATTTCTTTTTAAGAATCTTCTTGTTTGGACCCTTGAGAATACAGTTCTTTGGATATATTTATTGTATTTTCCAGAATTTCTGGTGCTTTATAATGGAAAAGAGTGTTTTCATTTATGTGTAGCACACTGTGGTGCCAGAAATGGATGGCGTTCATTGGGCTTTCTATGCAGATGATCTTATTTTCTGCATCAGTGACACTTTTATTTCTTCCTTTTAAGAAAATGGGCATTTTTCTCCTTTATTTAATCTGTTAGGAACTTCAGTCTTGAGTTTAATAAGTCAGAATTATGTTGGGTAAAGATTTCTTTAATCAAATAAAAGAGTCCTCTTCTAATTCCAATATGCAAAGTTTTTAAAGAAAATCATGAGTGGATTAGAATTTATTACATATCTTTTCTGCATATGTTAAAATAATTTTCCCACATTCAGCTGGATTTTTTAGAGTTGAGTTTTTCTAAATTATCTAAATATCACTAGTTTTTCTGTAAGTTCTAAGTTCTCTTTCTTTTTTTTTTATTTTAAAAACAAAAAACAAGGATAGAAACAATACAGAACTTCAAACAAATAGTAGGAAACTAACAGTAGTTTATATATTGCTTATCTTACAAGTATTTCTATTTCTAAATTGAACTATGGTTTTATTTTTGGGATAAACCCAAATTGATGATGATATAAATCCCCCATAACATTTTAGTTTGAAAAGTTTTAAACCTATTAAAGGAAGCAGAAACATACAGGAGCAAACATACGTGTTTCATCTAGATTTGTTACCTTTGTGTCCTGCTGTGTATAACTTTCTTCTTTCTCTCTCCAGTCATGCACTCACACACGTGCACATGCTCGCACACACGTGCGCATGCACACCACACACACTCACTGAGCCATTTAAAAGACATTTGTAATAGTTGCTGCACTTCTAAAAATTTTAGTATGTATTTTCTAAGGATATCCTCCAATAGATTTGTATTTCAGCAATATTTAAAAATATTAAATATAAAATGTCGGAAGTAAATACTTCATTAAATTTAAATTGTGCACCGTTCAACTGTCCTGTATTCTACCAGAGACTTACATTGTCACTTTTCCTAGCACATTTATGCTACATCTGCTACTCAGCTGTTATTTACTTGGTAGCATCTACGTTATTGATCAACTGTTGTAGTATACAATGCTTATGCTCAAGTAATACTTATTTTACTTAACAGTGGCTCCAAAGTACAATGCTAATGATGCTGGAAGCTGAGATATGCCAAAGAGAAGTCATGTTTAAGTGAATGGTGAAAATTCTTGACTGTCAGAGATATGTACATACAGGAGGAAACACTGTGTATAGGAAGTGTGGTATTATAGAAATATGTACGTATAGGAGTAAACACAATGTACAGGAAGTGTGGTTTTATAGAGATATGTACATACAGGAGGCGACACAGTGTATAGGAAGTGTGGCATTATAGAGACATGTAAGTACAGGAGGAGACACAGTGTACAGGAAGTGTGGTATTACTGGATTTTTGAACATTCAGTGGGGATCTTGGAGTGTAGCACAGGCAGGAAGGGACCACTGTGTGCAGTCATTCCTGATGGCTGTGAGTTGCACGTCTGCAGTGGGTCTGAAAGAAGAATACTTGGAGGTAAAAATATGAAGTGTCTTAAAAATGTTGCCACTGGGCATTAATGTCACAATAAATTATGCAAGAAAAAAATCGTGGAAAGTTAAGCATCGAAGTCAAAGCTGAAAGGGGATGTGTGTGTCAGGGTACCATATACGAAGCACATTGGTTGAACCTTGAGACCATAATGTTAAGTGAAATGCATCAGACTCAAGCTTAAATATGGTCTGGTTCCTCTTATATGGCGAACTCAGAATATAAATAAAGAGTAAAATAAAAGATAGGTAATAGAAAATAGGGAGATATTTTGTTTTGCAAAAGGCAAGGGGACCAAGAGATATAAAGAAGGGGGTAACAGGGGAAGGGAAAAGGATGGAAAGGATGAGATGTGTTACGTATGTGTACCACAAGGAATGTGACTGTCGTGTACTGCAAACATGTACCGACGACTTGAAAAAGAAGAGGACCAGCTGGGATTTTTGTTGATTTTACAGTTTTCAAGAACAAAACATGATCGTCTGTCTGACAATACCTAGGCATGCATTTATTGTTTATTTTGTTTGAATGTTTCCAGGAACTAGATATTCTAAATAAAGTTCTTTTCTTGGGTCTGGTTTAGAGCTTCTATATTAACTTTTCATTTATTACCTTCTTTTAGTGTCAAATTCTTCTAATTGTGTCATACAAAAGAGACCTCTTTTTAAGTCCTATATAAACTTCCCAAAAGTAGTCAGAACCTTTAGGTTTTTCATAAGATTTAAAGTAAGTCATTTAAAGCATAGTTTGGTGTCACTTCTGCATTTTATTGGTAAAATGTTTAACCTTACTTTTAGCCTAGTTTAGAAGAAGATAAGCCGTCGGAAATGAAACACACAGAAGTGGGAGGAAATAATTTTCTCTTTGTGTTGAAACCATGCTGCTTCTTTTGGTAGTTAAAGACTAAACATTTCTATAGACAAACTTTTTTGTTACAGTGATATATCACTGTTAGGTTATACCACAGACAGGCTTGAAGGAGGGCAGTGTTCCTTGCTGTCTACTGGGGACAGGTGAGCTGTGACTAGGTTGGCTGACACTGTGTCCAGGTAAGAAAAGAACTGAATCAGTTAATTGGTCAAATTCAGCATCCACTAAATGCTTTGAGCAAAATGCTGAAACAAGGACCCCCTTCATCACAGGGAAGAAACAGAAGGGTGTCTATGAGACATGAACATTCTAAAGAAAAATGACAGCCCAGAATAAGCAATTTGAAAAAAAAATTGAGAACCTACATAGACCAATAATCAGAAAAATAAAACTATAATTAAAATTCCTTCCTCAACTATTCATGAACCTCCTAAAAATAGTAGGTCAATATTAATGGCAAATTTTTATTAATTTTCTGAGAAATCAAAACACATAAGAATTCTACTTAAAAACATAAAGAGAACTGAAGCTCTCTATTTTATTACCTTGTTATAAAATCTTTAAAAAATGACAATATGAGAAAACAATATTGTAGGCTAGGGAATTGATTCTAACAGTACATTACAAATGACCATCATAACCAAGTTGGTGTATTGCAGAATAATTAGATTGTTCAACTTTGGCATATCTGTTAATATAATGTTCTACACTGCCTGGAGATTAATAAAGAAGAGCCATAGGAAGAAAAACATATTAGATAAAATTCAACATCAACTTGGGATAAATCTGTCAGCAACAGAAACTTTTAGCAAAGAGTAGTATGGAACGTTCTTAATTTAGTAAGGAATGTCAGGAAGCAAAGGTAAGACATCACGTCTAATGGTCAACTCTTGGAGTATGTTCCTGTTACATTTAAAGATAAGACAAGATCCTTGCTGGTGCTACAGTTGTTTATCGTTAAGTTGAGGTTCCTATCCTTTCAATAGCAAAAAGAACTGAAATGATAGATATGAAGATTAGAGAGAAAGAGAACACTGTTATTGCTTAAAAATATTACCACCTTTTAAGAAACAAGCTACACAAAAAAAAGGCAAATTTTGGGGGGTTAAAAAGACCTTAACATATGCAAACATCAATAATTTTTCTTATATAATTGGTAACAAATGAAAAATGTAGTGGAAAGAAGCTACTTCTAAAAACATGTAAATATTTTTCAAGAGCTAGTCAAGTACAGCCCAATGGAGAGTTAAAAAAAAATTATCTTTAGCATAAGGGGATAAGTGAAGCCAGAAAAGAGTTAAATATATAAAGCATTTTCAATTTCTTATTCCACTGTTGGTCTGGATTTAGACTCCTGCTATTGAAGGAAGGCCCTCGTTTTGTTAATTCATATAATTCTCATGCACGAGGCTTGCCATGGGAATGCCTTTCCTAGTCGTTGACCTGGTCATCACTTTGAGCCTGAGCTCTGCGAGGGTCTCATTGTGATACTGTCATCTTTGTGTCTCCAGAGCTTATCACGGCATCGGCCCACAATGGCATCTCTGAATCAAACTGTTCACACTTGGAAGAAGAATCTTTTCTATGTGCCTATTTTTATGGACTTCTTAAAATGTGCTTGCTCACGTAACTCACTGTATATCAAAGTGCTCCGTGTGGTGCTATATACATGTGATAATTTCGATATTGCATAATGCTATTTAGTCAAAAGCAATCTGAACATGTGGCGAAGGCTTTTCTGCAGAAGCTTTAAGCCGTGGATTCGAAATTTGTGATGAAATGTGCTTTTCTCAGGAAAAAGCTGAATAGGGTGAATCTTTAAAATACTAACATCAGGCCCACAAGCTAATGTACCCATTCAAATATTCTGTGTAGGTCTTTTAACACTGATTGAGAGATGCATAGTCATTCATTTGGAGACTTTTCCTCTTGAGCTTTTGTTCTGAAGTAATCAAGCCAGGATTGAGTTTCCTACTCCTGTTTTCTTCCTTAAATGATCTCTTTCAGTTGCTCCTGTTAGAAGATTGCTTTCTATAAGACAACTGAATCCCAGGAAGGGACACAGCAAGAAAAGTGAGTTTTGCTACACAACTTGGCCAGTCCTTGCGACCAGGCTGGCAGCCTAATTGCATTATCCTTTTGCTTTATCATTTCTGCTTGATTCTGAAAGACAAGCTCAACAATATATTGTGCTTATAGACTGTTACATATTTTGTAATCTTAGCTAGTATTTTTCAAATTAAAAACAATAACAACTGTAACAACATTTCCTCCATTTAAAAAAGTCTTTCTTGGAAGTTTAAAATAAATAATCAGATCAAAGGGCAGGGATGATCTGGTTAATGTGTATGTAGTAGAGGATATGAAGGAAATTGTATCTCAGAGGCAGAGAGTTCTGCCTCTTGGAACTTCATGCAGGAAGCTTCACAACCTGTGACATTTATTATTACCACCATCCTTCAAACCAGATTGGTCAGGGATTTTCATTTCGAGTTTTCCAAGCAACTGAATTTAATCACCTAGTAAGTAACAAAGGTCAATCTGAGGCCTACATCTCATCAGACTAACCCGACATGACAGGTAATTACAGTTTGGGCAGGAAGAATCCTACATATAAAATGAATAGCATTACATGCATTTTAGTTAAATTTATAGTTTTCTTTTTTTATTTTAAAGAGAATAAAACAAAAGAGGGCAGAACAAAGCAGATCAGAACAGAACACCATAAGCAACACAACACTTTACAATAAGACAACTGGACATTAACAGTAGCTATCAAAATATCTCTTCCTCTGCTATAGTTGAGCATAGTTTCAAATACAATAATATCAAACATAACACAATAGTATAAAATCATTGAAGAGAAAGAAAGAATTACAGGACATTCTGAACCGAATAACAGAGAATGATCAATGGCTACTATAATATCCCATTTTCAATAAAAAATTTGTTTATACTATCACATATATTAAAATCCCAATAAAACACAACATGATAGAACTGATGATAATAGCAGAGTAGAAGCATGGTAGGACTTCTAAGCAAGATGATATTAAATCAGCAATGGCCTCTATAATGTTTTGTTTTCTTCAGAACAGCTGTTCATACCATCACACATAATAAAGTCAAATAAAACAGAATAAAACCATTCCAACTGATGAATGAAAACACTGAAAATCTTCAAAGCAATGAAATGGGAAATCATGATTACCATAAAATCTTATATACACTTACCAACTCTCATACCAGGGAGACTATATGGTATTTATACATGTAAGTTTGGTTTATTTCGCTTATGAGTATGGTCTCAAGTTGTGTCCATTTATTTATAAATATCTCAATGTGATCATTCTTTATAGCTGAGTAGTACTCCATACAGTTATAATTTTCATATATCTATTTTTTTCTTCAGTAAAAAATTCATCCAGATTAACATGAATTATGGTACATCCTTTCAGTGGACCATTTTGCAATCATTAAAAAGAATAAGGCACTTTAGTTGTGTGGATAGAAAATAATTTCAAAGATCCATTGTTATATTCTTTAAAAAAAGACAACAGTGTCTTTTCATAGAATAGTGAACTATATAAGTTGTTTTACATAACAGTATGTCTGTGTATTCCTAAGACTGGTTTTCTGACCCTCCATTCTCTTGGGCTCCCCTTTATATGAGTTTATGTCATTGTATACCATATCTTTACTGTATTCATCAATTTGAAATTGTTCAACAGCTTTTTGTGTAATTATCTGATTATTGTCATTGCCTTTCACAAGACTGCAAGTTTTGGAAAGTCAGGACTGTGCCTATTCTTTTTCCTTTGTTCCTGTTAAGAGAAACTATTCATTCAACTCTTAAAAATAAGCAACCAGAAATTACCGGATGTCCTTAACATGCTGGGCTTTAGCTAATGACCTTCTAAAAATTATCTCTGAGAACCTATTTGCTTTTCTTTCTACTGATTGAGCAATTTTATATGTGCAGAGGTTAAGCTACAGGAAACTGACAGTTATGCAAATGCTTCCTAGTTATGAGAACGCAAAGAACTAGTCTGGCAGTTCATGTCTTGCTGAAATGGTAACATGCCAGTACATTTTACTGTCATGTAGGATATTACCCACTTTCATATCCATTAGTGAATTAATTTCAGCAGTCCTGATTCTACCTATGTATCTTTCAAGTTTTCCTTTGAACTAATTTTTCTTATTTTGCTGTTTCCTGTTAGGAAGATTGGAGATGTCACCTTCCTTGCAGAAACATGAGACTGAGTGGGAGTAGAGCACTTCTGCTATGCACGGTGGTCACTGGGCAGCGCTGGGGACACCAGGCTGTGGTGATGTCCACATGTGATGAAAGCTAGGGGCTTACCCCTCTGAGCACAGCGAGTTGTAGCACAGGGGGAAAATTCAAAATATGAATCTTGGAGATTGCAAAGAAGTGAGAACCTCTACCCCATTTTTCCTTCTAGAGAAAATAAGATATTATTTAATAAATGATTGTCTTAACTTAGGGTCTAAAGAGATCATCTCTTTAAGGAGGAGAAAATTTCTACACTAGAAAGAGACAAGGAAGATATTATTCATCTTGCACACCCACCATACAGCAACTGATGTGGAACGGAGATGAGCAACTCTATGTGGAACACCCTGGATGGTTCTGGGGGAAACAGAGATTTCTTACTGTGACAACATGTCAGTTAAAGTGCACAAGAGGCCTGCACCCTGGAGGAATACTGAATCCTAGAGAAAATATTAGTATTGCCTTTCAGCAGTTCTTTCAATGAACTGTAAAAGTGTTTGACAGTCATTTATTTGGTAGTCATGCAGGACTCAGAAGTTTTAAAGTTACGTTTTAGAAACTCCAGTGTCTTACAGAGTGCCAGCATATGGAAGATGTTCAATAAATGCTTACTGAGCAAATAAGTAATTGAACCCACAAAAAGGTAAGAGGTAACATTTTTCTATTTTCAAAAAATGATTCTGGAACTTTAATGATTCAATAATATTAAAGAAAATGTCATTCTTGCCTTTTTCCTAAGCAGTGCTAATTGGGTTATGTTATTCTAGCAACAAGTATATCTCCACTTTGCATTTATGTCCTGTGTTCCTTCATTTATTGTGAAAAGATGATCCTTTAGCCATTACACATCTATACCAGCTGACAGCAAAGGAGAGTTTGATGATCACAGTGATGCTCTTAGAAGGATAAATGATTTAAATATGTAACTTCCCAATTCCTTTGATGGTGCTGTCTATTGATTGGGTCTCTTTTGGTTGCCAATAACATATAATTCAAACTACTCTAAGCAAAAAAGAAAATACGGTAGCAGGATAATAGACTGCACTGTTCAATTTGAGGGTAATGAAGTGGTTAGAATTCAGGACTGAGATGAAGATTGTGAAGCTGCAGGGAATGCAGAGCTACTTGCTCGTGTCTCATTTCTACCTCCTGCTCTGTGCATCTTTTTCTTCACTCATTGATTTTTTCTTAGCTGTGTGGCCTTGTGTACAATGGCTGTACCTCCTGTTTCCGAGTAACAGTTACTTATTGTAGACCAATGATCCAGCAGAAAATAGATTTCTTGCTCTCTCAGGTTAACAAATTGCTTTCCAGATTCCTGGGAAAGGCACTAATTGCTCAACTGTAGCAGGTACCCCGACAATGAGACCATGGAGCTTGGGGGATAGGATGTGGGTGGCAACGCCATAGAGAAACGTGTAGCTTCTGGGTAGCCTTGGGTAGCAGGGGACAAAGGTAATTTCTAGGAAAGTAGAATTAGACAATTCAGTAAGTGTTCAGTAGAGTAACTTTTAAAAACTATTTGTGAAAAAAAAGAAGACCATCAACCCAGCAAACTAGGAAAGCATAAAACAAGGTAAACGCACCATCTGCTAACTAAGAAAGAGAATGAAGGATGTCAAGTTGTGGAAAAACAGAATAAATGAGACTCCGAAGGGGAAATGGAGAAGGTGGAAATTTTCCAGTGACGTGCTAATGGTCTTTGTGTTTTCCTAGAGGTGTTTGGGAGTCTAATGATCAAAGTTCTAAAAACGTTTTGTCAGCTCTCATGTACAGTTCAATAGAACTTTCTGCAATAGTGGAAATTTCCCAAGTCTGTAGTGGCCAATTTGATAGTCCACTAGCCTTTAATAAGCTGGATAAAATGGGTTTTAAATTTTATTTAATAAGTTTAAATTTAAATAGCCACATGCACCTAGTGACCATCAGTTTGGGCAGTGCACACTCATAACTAAGGGACTGACTAAACAGACAGTGGACACGCTGTATGTAACGAAGGGCTCTGTCCCATGCGCTGTAGTATGCTGCCTAGGAAACCAAGCCAGGAAGCCAACCTGTTGTTATAAGTCAGGCATCCAAGAAGTCAAAACATTATCCTAGGTAGTAATTCAGTTGATCAAACAATCACAATGGCCAGAACTTGAATAATAATAATAATAATAACAATGCTATGTTTTTTTTTGTCTCTACTTCCCATTTTGGACTAACAAGAGAAACCCAAGTATGTATACTTAAACAGTCATATACTATATCTTCCTTGTCTTAGTCACTGTCTTATTTCTGGAGACAAAATACCCAGCACTCACAATTTAAAGAGGGTTTATTTTGGCTCATGGTTTTACCCCGTGGTCTGCTGGCTCCAAGGCAGAAATGGTGGAAGGGCTGGGGTGGAGGAAAGCTGCTCAGCTCATGAGAGCCAGCGAGCAGAGAGAGAAGGACGGAGCCAGAGAGGCCAGTAAACCTCTCCAGGCCCTGCCCCTGGTGACCCACCTCTTCCCACCAGGCTCCCCCTCCTCACAGCACACTCAGCTATGAACCCATCAGTGGATGAATCCACCAAAGAGTATGTGCTCCCGTTATCCAGTCACCTTCCAAAAGCCCCACCCCCTAACACCTGAGGCTTCTGGGACAGTATAGACCTAACCATCACACCACTGACAGACAGCCCGCTGGTTTGTCCCACGCCAACACCCTGCCATCAAGCCACACTCAGAGTGCTTTTTTGGGTTATGTTTTCCTACTCTTCTGCTTGCTGCTGAGTTTTTCTTAAAACACAGCTGATGGTGGTATATCCTTTGGTTTAGTAAGCTCAGAATAAATAAAGCTGGCTGGTTTTCATTTGGTGGTATTCATCTCTTTCCCACTTAGTATTGATTTAATTAGCGACTGTATTTATTCCCGTATCTCTCACTCTCTAGCGTGTGTTTGTCAGTGCTGTACTTTCATGGTATCTGAATGGGAAACTACTATTTTATGGGGACTTACATTTTGTTAAAAATGGACAAAACCTTGATATATGAAGACTTACATTCAGTTGTCTCTTTATACTTATTGCATATGCCCATTGAGAAGCATATAAAGGGTGTCAGAGTTAGCAAATTAAAATATAGGACACCCTGTTAAATTTGAATTTCACATAAACAATAAATTAGTTTTTAGTATAAATGTACCACATGTATGTTACTTGTCCCGTTATGCTAACATGGCTTTATTGCTTAGCTGAAACTTTAATTAACTTGGCATCTGGGATGTTTTCAGTCACCTTCAGCAGACATGTGTCCTCCCAAAGTGACCATGGCTCCAGAGGCAGCCAGGGCTGTTACTGTGACAGATGTCTGCTTCTCATGCACTGTCCTTGGCCAGTTTTATGTAGGACACAAACATCAGGAGAAAGAGAAGACAGAACCTGGAATGTTCCTAGATATCTTCCTTCTCCACATTTCCCTTTCCTGCACAAGGCAGAGCATGAGATCAGAGTGGACAGGGACCCCGGGCTTCTGGAACCAGCTGGTACAGGCCTCAGGAGCCTTTATATCTTTCCAGGAACCAAGGAAGATGGCCCGTATTGCTTAATAGGGATGAGTTTCTGTATCTGTCTTGTCCTATTGATCCTGGGTCATCAAAACCACAGCTCACTTCACTCATTTTAATGAGATCTTACTGCATGCCAGGCACTGTTCTAGTTGCCAGGAATTTTGCTGAGCATAAGATGCCTGCTGTTATGGATGTTAAATCTACTTGGGGATAAAGAATAAATGAATAACAAATATATGATTGTAGATGTGCTATGCAATATGCACTCTGAACAAAAATTAAGAAGGGTACATAGAGTGTATTGTTAAATGCCAACTGCTCCCTCAAATTATCACAATGACCTGCTGATAAGGCAAAGCTTTCACAGCTGCAGAAAGATCACGAACCTTTCCACTTCTTCCAAGTGGCTCTGGGCCAGAGGGGAAGGTGGATCCCAACAAGGTCTGGCTTGAAGCAGGTCTTTTTGGGTGGGGCCTGATTGGAACTGGTGGCCACGGAAATGCTTGGGTTTAGAGGATGGTTTTGAAGAATGTGCTTTCTTTCATGAGTTCAGATGAATAGTCCACTGTTCTACATGGTGGGAGTTTACTTGAAGTAAGGCTAATAGCATCTGGATAAATGGTACTGGGAAGTTCCTGAAAAAAGCAATAGCTATCATCTTCCACTTGAGTTTTCTTGGCCAGAGAAATGTAATAGTGAGGCTGTTGCTGCAGACAGTGAGTCGTGTGGTGACATAGCTTGAGTGCTGGGGTCTGTTTCAGTTGGTGAGGTCAGGGAAGACCTCCTTAGATGATAAAACCTGACTGTGGTGGAGGTAGTGGGGAATGGGAAGTCCTGATTAAAAAAAATAGCATTCCTGCAGGAGGGAACAAGGGTCATGCCCTTAGGATGGGAAAGATTTTGCTAGTTTCGAGAACTAGCAGGAAAACTAGTGGCTGAGGGGCCTTATGAGCAGGGGGAAAGTCCTTGGAAATCAGTTAGGAGCCAGTTTGTTCAGGGTCCTCCCAACTCTTGGAAGGAACTGAAGTTGAATTCCAAGTCGAGCAGGAATCAGTGATGGTTTATAGAGAGGATAGGTCTGATAGACAGGGTTAAAGGGCCACTTCGGCAGAAAATGAATAGCTATTATAGTGAGCCAGGTGGGAGAACAGATGGCTGCTTTTGGACATAGCTGTGGAGGAGATAAGAAGTCACTGGTGCAGAGTTGTATGTTGAAGGTAGTTAAACTAGATGTGTGGTGTTAGAAAAAGAGGGATCAGGGGTACCTCCTAGCATTTCCAACTGAACAACAGGGTGAAAGGTTGTTCCATGTGTTTGAGATAAAATTGTGTTTCTCCAAAATTCTTATTTCAAAGTACTAACTTCATTGTGACTGTATTTGGAAATAGGCCTCTTGGAAAATAATTAAAGGAACTGAAGTCCCAGGGTAGGCTTCTAACCTGATAGAACTGGTGTCACAAAGAAGATGACACATTGAGATTTCCTTCTCCCCACACACATGTCCAAGGAAGAGAGTGGGAAGACAGCTGACCACCAGACTAGTGGAGAGCACTTCTTGGGTCCAGCTCTGATGGCAGCTTGACCTTGACTTTTGACCTCCCAACTCTATGACAAAATAAATTTCTGTTTTTAAGCCACCTACCCTGTGACATGTTGTTAGGGCAGGCCTAGGAAATTAATATACCACATAATGTTACCTAGCAAATTGTGGTAGGAATAGAATTGGGCAGTTGAAAAGGGGTAAAACTCAACAATTTTTTTAAAATAAAGGTGATGGTTGCTTATATGAACTTTGAAATCAAAGTAAAGTATGTGGAGGCAGAAATGCAGGAGACATAGCATCTGGCTTTATAACTTTATTTCTACTTTACCTCCATCAAAATCACCCATTACTCTCTTCTCTAATACTTACTGTTTCTCTGACATTTTCTTCTTCCCATTGAAACCTACTTTCTAAAAAGGATTAACTGTGTTGTGATATAAAACTATCCAGATTTATTTGTTGTTAAATACTTTGGGTTCAGGTCCCATCTTTAACACTTACCCTCTCTAGCCAGGAAGTCTTGGGCCTCCATCATTTAACCTCAGCAGATATCAAGCTGTTGACCTTAAATAAGAATAAGGACATTTGCCATGCAAGGTTACTGTGAAAAATAACAATCCATGGGAAAAATGGAATGTAAAAATATTTTGTAAGTTGGGAAATATAATAAAGACATATGGTCTCATTGGTATTATGCAATGACATCTTAGTGTATTGAGTTACTTTCCTGGGGGTAGTTACAGATAAATTGTAGAGGAAATACCTGGCCTGAGAAAACTTGGTGATGCAAGACTTTTTTCACTCTTTCTCCAAATCTCTACATGTAAAGAAGTGCTCAGTCTACCAACCATTGACTAGTTTTATTGTTGATTCCTGATGGAATAGATTCTAGTCTGTTTACAAACCAGATTGCCTAATTTTAGAAGTAATACTAAGGACTATAGTATAGAGAATCCTACAGTGATAAAGGATTCTTGGCTATATTGTCCAGGGATGTCAAGATTGAAGTTTAAATCATCACTCTCCTATCCTTTGCCTGTGGAAGATATTGCTTATACATTAAAGCATGCGTTTTTACCTAATGCTTGCAAAACTCTCAAATCCTTCCATTTATCAAATTTAATAAATCACCTACAGCCATTTTTAGTGGGAAAATTTCACTTCCCATCTTTGCCTTAGTTAAATCCTCTGCTTATATAGAAGGAGAAACCAAGACCCTGTAAAGTAATTTAACAGTATGCTTAATATTTTCAGTGCGAACTAAGAAAATTTAAGCATGTAGCTGCATTCCCACATGTGTAAAATAAATGTGCTTATTATGAATGTGCACATAATTTTTCAACACTGTCCTAACACAAATACATGTACATACTTATTCATTAAATAGTTTTTTCCTGATTGTTGATCTTCTCAGGGAAGTTGGAGAAGCTAATAGATCATTTTTGACAAATACTGGTAATATGAAGCACTCCTTTCTGAGAGATATGACCTCTGTCTTTGCCTAATTAGTTAATGGTTAAATGAATAAAGTGAAGGTTAAAAACAGGAATTACCAAATTTCTGTGATATATTGTTTACACACTGCAACACAATAGAGCTCCTCCATTCTTAAATTTCTACTAACTTCTGAAAGAGTTAGGCAGTAATTTTTTTGTCCTCTGATATTCTTAAGGGCAATAATACATTAAGGGATGTATCATGTCTCAGGCTGCTAAAATATAACCCCAACAGCACTGCGTGCTCTCTAAACATAATACTCTCCATTGACAGGCATAATTGCTTGACTCATCCACAGAGGTTTCTTAATGAAACTTTCTATGTTGGTGGTAACTTTGTCTCGTTTAATTAGCTGTCTGCATGGGCAGCACATGAAGGTGATTGTTTTCTTCGCAGGAAAAGGAAGCTGTCAGTTCACTTCTAAGAATGGATTAAATAGAAGGTGGCTAAGTTACAAGGGTCGGTTGCCATGTGGGCCAAGTAAGTCCTCAGCGTACAAGTTCTCAAGTTACAGTATTTATTTACAGCCATCTAATCTCATTGTCTACATTTACAAATCTTTTATAAGATTTGTAAGCCTGTGACAGGATGTTAAAATTGGACTAATTCTATCTCAATTTAAATTACATCAAACACTATAGACGTATGTTCTAATGTGAATTTTGAGTCAGGCCACTGTTGTTGAATTGACTCTTAAACCACATGAAAGATCTAAAAAATATCCCCTTAAAAATCCTAAAGGGAAGACTTTGGAGAGAATTTCTTTGAGGGGCATTTATCATGTTAAACACAACCTAATAAAAGAATGTGTATAAAAAGGGGCGATCATCTCCTAATCCCGAGTCTAGGGAGAGGAACTCCCTAGATGGGGTCACACAGAGAGCTGGTTGTGAGCTCAAACCCAAAAGCTTGATTGGGGCTTGATTGACACTGGAGACAGCGAGTTGTGCTTGAGGTGGAATTTGGGCTGTGGATGCCTGACTTCTTTCTGACCCAGACAGGGAGACTACTGTTGGGACCACATGTGGGACCTGCAATGGTCATGGTAGTCCCAGGTAGTTCAAAAGAAGGTGTTTGGGAAGAAATTCCAGTTATGGAAACCTGAAAATGAACAAATCCTTCCAGACAAAGTGGGCAAAATTGTTTAAAAAAAAATCAGGACTCTGGATCACAGAGTCCAAAGGGTACAGAGCACCATTTAGAAGCATATGCTTGAAGCACTAGTGTTTGGGGTGAGAATGGCAAGATTCCTTGGCCTTGTGTTGGAACTAATCCTGTTCTCCCTCCTCACCTAGGAGAGCTGGGATGGTACCTAGAAGTGTGGTTTTACCAGGATGGGTCCAGGTGCAAAAGCCGGCAGATGCACTGCCAGATGGGGAAGGAGGTGAAAATTTGGTAAGAAATGAATGTGGAAAGTCTGTAGCTTTGCTTGTCCAAGTCTGTGATCCTGGTATGAAAAGTGAACTAGCAAACATTTTCCAAGAAGATCCTAGAAATGGAGGAGGTGTAGAGGTTGAGATAAATGTTCATCTGCTTCTGACCTACAGGACGACTGCAGTGATCTTAACTTTATCACAGCATGATGAGTAAGTCCACAGAGGCCTGAGCGTTAGCTACAACCTGGAATGCATTTCCCAGCACGAACCCAGGAGAGTGGACTGAAGAATGAAGCCCGATGAGCTAAGACCTAAAGCCAACCTCAGCTTGTTCTTGGCTAACCCTGACGCTATGTGGTTGTAGGCGTGACACACAGGAAGACAGGCTAACATATAACAAGAAGAATTAAAAACCTGAGCAGAGGCTTCCACAGATACACACTGTTGAGGAGACAGACACTGAAGTACATGCTTAAACAAATTATTTAAAAACAATAACACACAGAAAAATACATCAAAACCCATAATTGTCACATAAATTACCTAAAATAATCATTTTCAACCAACAATTATGAGACATGCACAGAAACAGGAGAGTTTGACCAATATACAAGAAAAACAGCAGCTAGTAGACCCAGACGGGGCCTAAATTCAAGCTTTAGTAAACAAAGACTTCAAAACAACTACTAAAAATACGCTTGAAGAAGTTTAAAAAATTATGGCAATGACTCAATAGTAAAAATATTTCAAAATATAGTCTTAAAAATAAATAACAGATGAAAGGAAAAGACAGTAGGGAAAACAAAAAAATGCAAGTCAGTTATACTACTAGTGTCCCTTAGTTCATTAAAGAGGAAGATTTGTGCCTAGGTTGTGGTAAACTATAGCATATCAGTGATGAAATTGCCTAAAAGTACATTTCTTGGGATGTATAACTCCACTAGCATGCAACACATGCCTATGAGATGTATTTATTTTTATACATATATGTGTTTATTTTGCCTTCATTTCTTTCTACAGAATTTGGCCTGACAGTTAAGAGATTAAGCAGAAAAAAAGCAAGAACACACCTCTGGGAGAACAGGGACGGGCAGCAGGAGGAAGGGACTGACTCTGTATTAACGCAATCGTAGTGAGGCACCTGGAAGGAAAATTTGAGAAGAAGGTGCCAGGATGTCCTTGAGGAGAAGAATCAGCTTAAAATACTTGCCAGATGGAGACAGCAAGAATTCACTGAAGGCACGAGAGAATTTACCACAGTCCCTTGCCTCTCCTCCCACCCTCTGTGTCATTCCGACAGTGTCTGAGATTGCAGAGTGGGCCCTACTTTTGGTACTTAGAAGTATGGTGTTACCAGGATGGGTGCAGGTGCAAAACCTGGCAGATGCACTGCCAGATGGGGAAGGACGTGAAAATTTGCTAAGAAGGAGAAGGTCACACTCCTCCCCAAAGTCACACTCCTCCCCAAGTGGCCAGCAGACCACCAGTTACCCCCACATGCAGGTGCGGAGGGGAATCAGGCCCCTCTGCCACTGAGGACTGACTTGGGGGTCTAATGTCGAGATGAACATTCTTACTGCCTGGGTTGTTCATGGGTTAAAAGATCTGCAGAACTTCTTGCTCCCTGAGAAAGGTCAGAGAAGGGGAGAGCCCTCTGCCCCTACCCAATGGGGTTGAAAGGTAAATGGAAACCAAAGGCAAAGCTCCTTTTATGGATTTTCTCCTGCAGCTTACATGTCCTGCTTTTAGGCAATTTCATCACTGAAATGCTATAGTTCACCAGAGCCTAGGCACAAACCTCCCTTTTAATGACCTGAGAGACACGCGTAGTATAACTGACTTGCTTGTTCTTTACCTTCATTGACTTTCCAGTCCTTTACTCCTTGTTTTCTCTCTGTTCCTTGTTCTCATGATTTAATAGTCATCCCTGTTCAGAGCAGACTTCACAACTTTTTACTTTAAGCAAATTCTTCCCTGCATGTTCAATGAATGCTTTACTTTCCCACCACATAACTCTTACAATCAATTAAATGTAACTAGTTATCTTTCCTGCTTCTATCCATGAACACACGAATTGTCTAGTATTAGAGAAAATCATAAACTTGAGTTTTGGGATCATGATCATTTAATGGTCTCCAGCTTTGGATGGACCATTTATGCGCTCAGCAGGACCCCGATAGGCCTCTGCCATTCATTTAGAAGTATCACAGATCTTAAGAAATCTGTTCAAATTTCATTTAACTACTCTGGTGAAGCTGCCTTATCCCAAAGACTGCAAAAATAATTGAGGTTCAAGTGGGATAAACTTCGTGATTCACTCAAATCTTCACTTCTCCCCCGTTAGCCTCAGGGAAGGCAGTTTCTGCATTCAGCTGATATTGAGCTCATTCATTCTCTCCCATCTCTTCTGTAGTTACCCTTCTTTGGTATTTTTAAACCTCTTGGCTGACTTCTCAACACCTTGTGATGTATTAATGTTCTTCTCACTTTAAATGAATCCCTTTGTCAGCCCTTTTTCAAAGCCTGGATCAGGGCCCTGCTATCCAGCTAGAAATGGATAATTGCACCTTCTAATGGAGAAACGCCCACTGTTTTCTCACTTGCTCTGTGAAAATGTGACACTGTTGATGACCCCTTCCTCCTCTAGATGTTTTCCTTTTCCTTTTCCTTCCAGGACACCACTCTCCCTACCTATTTTCCTTCTTTTCTGATTCTTCATTCTCTGATTTCTGAGAGCTCTGCCTTCAACTTTTGCTTTTTTTACTCCGTATTTTCTTGCCAAGTGATGGCATCTTATAGGAAAGTTTCAGCTGAAGTTATGGTGACCCAGGCCCCTAGATGAGATCTTTCTGTGTTCATGTCCTTGATGTTGGCACTTAGATGTGCATTCCACAGACACAACATGTGGAACATTCATTGTACTATCTCATCTCCACACATGCATGGAACAGGTGGACAACTGTCTTGCCTGCCCAGTGAACATTATCACCTGTCATTTTGATATACAAGCCAGGCATCTGAGATGAAGGAGCACCTATTAAGTATAGCTCTTCTCCACTCATATTCAGTTGACTTTCAGACTATACTTTTCTACTTCTGTTACAACTTGGCCCTCAGAACTGCCATGGACTAATTGCTGTGCTCTGTCTTTATAACCCGAACGGTTCAAATTTTTAAAATAAAGTTTCTCCTGTAAATCTCTTGAATCTTTGTATTTGTCAGGCTGAAGCTTAAATTTTTTTTTAATCAGGCTTAAAAGGCCTTTCATAATGTAGCCTCTGTCTCCCTCATCAGCATTACCTGTACTCACCTGTTTGCTCTTCTTCAAATCTACTACTTGCTTCGTGTTTCTGTCCTATCATGTATGCTGTCCCCACTGCTTCTATGACTTTTCCTTATAAATTTCAAGTCTCAGGATATTTTCTGTTTCTCTAGAGGAGCTGATTCCTCTCTTACTTCTGCTCACACTCTATTCTGTTCACACCATTTGGTCAATGGGATTCAGGTCAGCTTTCTGTGGAGGGCCTTGGGGCAGACTTACCTTTTAGCCTGCCGCACAGTAAGTGTTCAGTTAATATTATTTCAGTATAATTTAATTAATTTTAATAAACTGCTTCATTTCTAGCTAGAAATTCCCTTCTCTTACCAGACCAATGCTTTCAGAGTCTATGTATGTGTGTGAATGTGCAGGCAGAGTGGGGTCAGAACGCAGAGTCCATATTTTTGCCCTAAATTTCATTTGTTAAAGAAACTAAGGGAAAGAACCAGGTTATAGCTGGACTTCTGGATCTCTGTGCTGAGACCATGCTGTAAGTACCACGGTGTTGACTCAAGTGGGAGAGCCAACCTTACCATTCTTTATCCTGTTTATTTATCTATTTTATAAATAAATAATGATTTTGCAATGCTTACTCTACGGTTCCAACCAATATTCTGATGGTTAGCACAATGCCAGCCATCAGAGACTTTTAAACTAATTAGGAAACATAACCTAACCTGATGCACAGTGCTATCTTCATTACTTTAGAGAAACCAATATATGTGAGGTTAAGTGGTTGGCCAAAAAATATTTCTAAAATTATCTGTGAATCAACAGAAAATCATTGAAACCATTGATCCTCTTTTATCCAGTGCCAGACTGCATCCTACATCTCTTTGAAGGTAACTGAGATGAAATTAGATGTTACAGAAATATTTTTGCCCAATTGCTAATGTTTTAGAATTCTAAAGCTATTTTTATTTTATTCATTCTTTTATCCCCCAACCTACCAGCGGATGTTGCTTAATCCCATTTTATGGGTGACATGATGTTGCATTGAGGTTTGCTGTACCCTTGCCTTGGTCTTAAATCTTAGCTTGTGACTTAGTGCTGGTCACAGTTTGGATCTGAACTGTCTTCCAAAGCTACCACTGAAGGCTTGTTCACAAGCTGGAGAGGCTCTTGTGAAGTGGTAGGAATTTGGGGAGGCAGAACCTAGTTGGAAGAAGCAGTCACTGAGGGTTTGCTTTGAAGTGTGTGCTTTTGTTCCCCTACCCTTGTGCACATGTGAAAGCCCTTTCCTCCTCTCCTTCCTGGCTGTCACAGGTGAGCAACTTTCTTCCACCACACCCTTCTGCCATGTTTTTGTCTCAGGCCCCAAAATAATAGTCAGGTAATTGTGGACTGAACCCTCTGCAACTATGAGCCTAAATAAATCTTTTTTGCTTTAAATTGATTTTCTCTGGTATTTTGTCAATTTCACTAACCTGTGGCTGTGTTACCTTGAACTAGCACTATAACTCCCTTAAATCTCAGTTTCTCAATAGTAGAATGCATTTGGCAAGAGAATAAAAAGACATGACAGGCCCTGAACCTAAAGATTTGTTCTTTACCTGAACTCGTACACATTATAATCCATAGCCTAACAGCAGTGCCACGACATAAGGGAACAGATTTCAGACTAGTTCTATAAAAACACTGAAGAGTGGCCCTGACGCAAGGCAAGCAGATTGCTGTAGTTGCTGGTTTCAAACAGGAGCCTAACGAGAATTCTTTCTGTGGTTGGCCATTTCAGAACTTTGGAAATGGAATGGTCAATTCATCAGAAAGAAATAGCAGGTGAGTGTGGCAGACTTTCGGCGGTCCGAAGGAGAGAGACCCTGGCACATCGGGACCTGTACCATGTGGTTGACTCGGCATGCCGGGAGAACAAGGAGCTCCTCCCCTCTCTGGGGGGTGGCTGTGAGCCTGCCAGTGGGTAGGCTGAGAATCAAACATCTCATGTTGTCCTGGCCCAAGTCCTGTGTCCCCCCCCTTAGCAAGTGGGAGCCAGTGAACTACACATCTTGTGAAAAGATTGGCTATGTTATTTAGTATGAGCTCCCCATATGCAAAGATATGGGCAACCATTTGGAAGAAAACAAGAGACAGTGTGACAGATGGTGAAGATCTCTGGTTGTCTAGCTTTGAAATTTATGCTTTCTTATGTCCCATTCTGTTCTGTTTTGTTGTGTTTAATTTTACCCCTTTAAAATAAAATTAAAAAAAATAAAAGCACTGAAGAGAGGATTGGTCAGATGGTGAACAAGGCTTCACACTGAAAGTTAAGCTAGAATCACAAAGGGGTGCAATTTCGTTTAAGGAGTAGTGAGTTTTTTATTCAACAGTATTAATGTGTTTTCTTAGCTCAGCAGTGATAAAAAGTTGTCCTTTCTAACTAAATCTCTTCCCATCATCCCTTATTTTCCTCTATTCCTTCCTCTGTGGTGGCTTCTATTTTCCTGTAACCCAAGTTTTTGGTCTGGTGTTAATATTTCATTACTTATTAGTCTGTCATGCAGGCTGATTTTCTATCTGTTCTTTCTATAGAAACTGGAAAACTCCTTGCTTGAAGCACCAGAATTCTAGAGATCTAGTTCTAGGATGTGAAATTCCTGACAGTCAGGATAAATAGCCACTTATTTCATTCTATGTCACTCTCTTTGTAGATGCGACAAAAGAATAACACGAAGAAGGGCTGTCAGATACTTGAAGTACTGACAACTCAAGATAGTTTGTCTTTAATCCATATCAACAAACTCCATCTTGTTTATTCATTCATTTCTTGATTGTCTTACTCTGGCTTTGATCATCATCAAACATATTCTATAACCACAGCACAAATAATGCTGATGTGAGAAATCTGCTTATCAAAGCATACGAGCTTCCCCCCACATGGCCTGTTCTCTGCCTGATCCTTTCATCTTCCAAAGCACGAGGTATCAAAGCAAAGCCTCAGTTCAGGAAACAGGTATTTACATTTCGCACTGCTTCCTCTTAGCATCAGGGAAAACCTTGCAAGTGAAAAGGGGCTGCCTAGAGGCCTGATCTTCTGCTAGCACCAGCAAGGATGAATCAGGGAGAGACATAACAAATGGCAACTGATGGTCCACTTCCTTACTTGGCAGGGCTATTGAGCAGGAAGTATGGCCAGCAAAGGAAGACTCAGTATAACTGCCACTGTCTCCCTGCATTAGGAAAAGCCTAATGTGGGGAGCTGTAAACTTCGGGTGACTCACTTTCTTGGGAGAAAGTGCAATAGTAAAACTGTCAATGTTGAGGCTAAAAGGTTGTTTTGACTTGTGAATTATGACTATGAAAAATATATGAGACCCAAAGGAATTTCTCTTCAGTTGCCCAGTAACTTCTTATGGGTTGTGTTTACTGATCTTAGAGCTGTTTTGATTGGATTTTTTTCAAATATTTTTGGAAACTATTTTGGCAAAGGTTGTTTATGACATGGTGACTTTTAGATAATTGATTTAGAATAATACACTATAGAACCTAGGTACATAGACATAAAAAAGGGGAAGTCCTGGGATTTAAGAAAAAATGGAGAAAGAATGATCTATTAAGAAGTGAACTGTGTGAAATGGGAGAAAAGTTTTCCAGAGTTCAAAGCTCCTTGGTCTGACAATTGCCAAGGATAAGTGAAAGAGGAAATATTGATTGCAATGTTCCTGGTTAGCTGTGGAATGATTTTCAAGGACATTCACTTCTGTGGTCCAATGCCATTGGAAACACACAGGGCATCGAGCTATATCTGTGAATCATTCACGAGACAACTTTAAAATGTTCTTTAATTAGTGATGAAAACTGAGTGGCCAGTTTAGGGGCCTCAGTGGAGTGGATTGGATTTAGTCCACCAGAGAGTGTTCAGTGACCCGGCTCCTGGGAAAGAGCCTTCCTCTGTCATCACAGTTGCAGTGAGCGTAAACTCTGAGCTGGCTGAAAAGCACCCTTTTGACATTTAGAAGAGATGTTTCTAAAGTGGGGATGATTGAAGCAATGTGTTTTCTAGGAGAAAGAGACATAAAGGAAATTGACTCTACAGAGAGCAAAGGTCTTCACTGTTGTAGAGAGAATGAAATGAAAAACGATGTGCCTCACTCTACCAGGGAGCTGGAGAATGCACTTTTTGAAGTGGTAGAATAAGGTGGTGTTTTCCAAATCCTGTATCTTCTTTCCCATGTGGAAGAGCTCTAGTCCCAAAGTGACAGTACCTACCTTGTGCCTCTAGCCTTTTGTCCTGTCTCCGAATTGCTTGTAAGCAGCTTCCTGTTACTATATCAAAATATCTGAGATAATAAATTTAAAAAGAGGGAAAGTTTATTTTGGGTTACAGTTTTGGAGGTTTCAGGCCATGGTTAGTTGGTCTCATTGCTTTTGGGCCTGTGGCAAGGCAGCACATGATGGCAGGGAGCAGGTGTTAGAGCAAGCTACTCACGTCAGGGTATCTGGGAGAGACCAGTGTCCCATAATGCCCTTCAGGGTCATGTCCCCCAATGACCTAAGACCTTCCACTTAGCCCCACCTTGAAAGACTCCATCACCTCCCAATAAAACCACAGTCTGTGAACCAAGTCTTTAACACATAGGTGAATGGGGAATATTTCACATCTAAACCATGGCATGCACATGAAGAAACTTATCACCATGGCCTAGGAGAGCACTGGTGAGCTCTCTGGAACTATGCCACATAAATGGCAGTATGGACAATTGTCCTGCAGTCTCAAGACTTCTGCAGTCTCTGTCTGATTCCCTTTCTGTCTTTCTCTGCTTCCCTGTGTATATGACTACATCCAAACTCCCATATACAGTGACTCAGAGGACCAAGCAGGTGGTCACACTACTGAGATCAGAAGCTTAGATACTCCCTGGTGTGTACCTGTGATTCATTCAGAAGTTTTACATCATGACCTGAGGCTGCCAGAAAACTTTTAATCCATTTGCTTATTCATTCATTTATTTTAATATTTGCTTATGTCATAATAGCTTGACCAGATTACTATCCCTTCTCACGGGGATTAGCTCTATTGTCTCCAATGGGTTCTTGCCTCTCCCTTTTGCCTTCCTTCAATCTGTTCTCCATAAGAAGCAGATCTTGTGTATTACTGTTCATGTGACACCTCTGTTCGTGAGCCAATGCTTCCTTCTCCTAACCTGAGTAAAAGTGAAAGTCTTGCAGTGGCCTCCATGCTGCTGAATGACCTCACTCTTTGCTAAACCTCTCTTCATCTTCGGTTTTCCATGTTTACCACACTTCAGCCACAGCGGACTTCCCTCTGCTGGTCTCGTGCACCAGGTATGCACACTGTCTGAGTTTCTTGCTTGGAAATTTTTCTCCCTGAGGTTCTCCTTTCTAATTCATTCATTTCCTAAAGCTTTTCCTCAAAAGTTCCTTTTCTTAGAAAGAATTTCCTAAAACCATATTTTCTCTGATTTATTTCTCTTTACCATTTATCACTATCATGTATCCATCTTATTTATATTTTACCATCTGTTTCGCTCCCTATAAAGTAAGTTCTCTTTTCGCTTAGATTATGACGTGGTGCATAGTAAGTGCTGGTAGGGTTAATGAATGCTTTTTTCATACTCTTCTAACACTTAAGGTGTAATGATCTCCCTCTGTCTCTGTTCTTGAGGAACTCTACCATTGTTTCTGATGCTCACTTTAAACATGTATTCAGGAATGGACCTTCAAGTTACAGCTTCCTGGCAACACTGCTTTATTACAATCTTGCTTGCTGACATAGGAGCCAGGGTTAGCATACATATATGCCTAGTACACCTGCTTAGTTTTGCTGCAAAGTGTCGTGAGCATCTTCACTGGGTTTACCTTCAACAGCCAGTGAGAGCGATTAAACTTGTTAGATGTCTTTTATGAAAGCAATGAGTTTTTAAAAATTGAAAAGGCAATTGACAGCCAGGTGTGGCAGCACACGTCTGCAATTCTAACACTCTGGGAGGCTGAGGCAAGAGGATAGGAAGTTTGAGCCCAACCTAGGCAATGTAGTGGCTTTATGAGACTCTGTCTTAAAATAAAAATAAAACGGGCAGGAAGGGTAGGTCATTTCAAAAAATGAGGAACAATCTGGAAGAAAAATTAGAAAACAGTGTGATAAGGGAAGATACCTACAATATATGAAATACTTTTAAGACTGAACAGTAAGTAAACATCAACCTCACTGATCTGCTGAAAAGTGGGCAAAAGGTGTGAATAGATAACTCTCAAAGGAAGATGTACAGACTGGAAATTTGTATAAGCAAAGATGTTGAACACCATATGTCATTAGATAATTGCAGATTAAAATAGATCAAACACCTGTATTTTCATATAGCTAAAATCTAAATGCTAGAGAAGATTTGGTGTAATTAGAACTCTTATTTATATTTGACTAGAATTAAAAATGATACAGCCATTTGGAAGGCAGCTTCTTACAAAGATAAACACATTTTTATCATTTTATCCATCATTCATGATACTAAGTACTCACCCAAATGAGCTGACAACACAAGTCCACACAAAAGCCTGTGCATTGATATTTATAAAAGCTTTATTCATGATTGCCAGACTTGGAAGCAACCAAGATGTCTTTCAACAGGTGAAAGTATAAACAAACTATAGCCAACCCAGAGAGTGGAACATTATTCAGCAATAAAAAGAAATGAACTAAAAAGTCACAGGAAGACATGAAAGAAACTTACCTGCATATCACTAAGTTAACAAAGTCACTCTGAAAAGATTACACACTTTGTACTTCCAACTACCTGATAACTCTGGAAAAGAATAAAACTATGGAGTCAGTAAAGAAATCGGTGGTTGCTAAGGTTTCAGAGGGAGAGAAGAAAGGATGATTAGGTTAACCACACAGTATTTTTAGAGAGTGGAAGTATTTTATATCATAGTTTAATAGTGAATACATGATATTATGCATTTTTCAAAACTCATGGAACTATACAACAGAAACTGTGAATCTTAATGGAATCTATGGACCTTAATTATAATGTAGCAATACTTCATTAGTAGTAACAAATGTACCACATTAATGCAAGACGTTAATTATAGGGGAAGTTGGTGGAGGCGGGTGCCATGGGTTGTATGAGCACTCTCTGCCTTGTTTGTTCAGTGTTTCTGTGTATTTCCAATTGCTTTTTAAAAAGGCTTTTTTGAAATAAAACTAAAATGGGATGGGAGAATTTCACAATGGTGGTGTGTTACCTTAATATAAGTCACTTGTGGAGAAGGACAGAGGACTGGGATAGAGATGCGAGTCCAGGAGTAACTGTGACATGTTGTTTCTGTTATGATTCATTTGAGGACTCTGGTTCTGGGCTCACTGGGCAGACACAGACTCAGAGTTGTTTACATTCATCTGGCACAGTGTACTCCTGTGAAGATCAGTTGGGAAACTCTGATGTCTCAGAAACTAACATTCCAAGTTCTCTCGAATCTGATAAGATAAAAATGTCAAGGTGGGAAGCTGGCCAACGTGGAACTGAATCCTGGAGCCAGAAAAGACCCTAGATTTGGTCTACGTGAGAAGCTGTCACTATGATCTTGCTCCTCAAAAGATCATGTGGAAACCAAGCTTGGGGAGCACAACCCTAGGACATTGTGTCTGTGACGATGAAGAATAAAACTTCTTTAAGAGCTCGGAGAGGTGGGCTGGTTCAATTTGGAGAATACAGGTTTTAATCTGGGGAACACAGGTAGAAATCACATGTAAGAGATTGTTGACTGAATTTGGGGACAGATACCAGATCTAGAATGGCTAGAGACTCTTTGCTATACTGTTGGATCTAGAATTAGGGACAAGACGAGGTACTGAGATTAATGGAAGGAAAAGAATGTCACTTCTCCAGGCAATGCAGTATCTAGAGCTTGACACAATCTTCTCAAGCATGCTTCATAATGAATACTAAAACCAAATGCTAACTAGTGTCTTTGTTTAGGAGAAGTCAGTACCCCCAGACTGGGATACAAAGATCAGTTGCATTTCTTGGATAAAATATTGAAACAATAAAACCTCTGGGGTAGAGATACTTCATACCAGTAGAAATTAGCTTTTCAAGTAGAACCCCTATCAGAAAAACATAATTATAGGAAGACTGTAAGTTATTCTCCAAGAAAATAGAGAAGCATAAATACTACAATACTGAATATATATATATATATTCCCCCAATACATTTTTCTTCTCCCAAGATGGACCATAACAGTGAAGAATAATTTGAATATCTAATTAGAAGTTGTAATCTCTGACAATTTAATGCCAGCCAGTGGGGCTTAATGAAATACAGCTGAATGACATAGAAACTTCATTGTGCGAAAGATTCCAGGAAACTGAGACACCTACCTGAAACAGATTTTCCTTTTGTTCTTACTGGGGCTAACAACAAAAGCGAAGTATCTGAAGCAAAGCAAAACAGTCTTCTTGATGATATATTGGTGCCTGATTTTTGACAGAAAATTATTTGCAAGATGGACTTTGACCCAAGCTCTAGAACAGACCACAAAAGCCTCTGAGGGGAACTGCGTTGTCTCCACAGCGTCGGTTAAAGTCAGTGAGGGGCGAGTGATTCCTCATCTTGTGAAAATTGATGTGTGCCAGGCCATGACTCTGCACAGTCGGAACATACACCGGAGGTTCTTTCCTAGCTGTGAGGACAGTGGGCCTGGGAGAACACCCTGCTCTGCCCAGCACATCCTCTGCAGGCTCCCTCCAGCCTTTTACACTTATTTGTTCTAAGCATAGAGGACAAATCTGAGATTAAGCACAGAGCAATCTCTTAAAATAGTAAAATCTAGCCATTTAATTCTCCTGCTTAACAGCCTCCTGGTGCTTTTACAGTAATGATCAAGAGTTTTAATGGCCTCCGAGCCCGAAGAGTGCCGCTCCTGCTCGCCTCCCAGGCTGGGTTTCTGCCCCCCATGCCTCACTCACTGTGCTCCAGTTGCAAGACTTTCCCTCTATTGGTTGAATTTTACAAGTAGCTCATCTTTATGTCGCAAGTTTCTTTCCCTGGCCTTTTTTTCATGGACAAAAGCAATAGAATGCTGGGAGTGGTGGTGCACACCTGTGATACTACCTTATCAGGGGGCTGAGGCAGGAGGAATGAAAGTTTTAGTAGAGACTGGGCAACACAGTGAGACCCCATCTCAAGATAAAAATAAATAATAAAAAGTGGCTGAGTATGTAGCTTCCTTGGTAGAGCTTCTGGGTTTAACCTCCAGTACCAGGGGAGAAAGAGGCAATGATAGATCTCCAGCAGAAATAAAATTTCAAGAATTGGGTTTCATGCTCCAGAGAGTAAGCCAATCCCTATTTCAGTGGTAACTGAGCGATGTTTCTCCCTTGCCTCTTCCATCAGTGTACATAGCATAGACAGCAGATTCCTTCATGCATTTACTTCTCTTCCTCTGAATAATCTTCCCCATTGTGAGACGCAAGCGGATGAAACCTGTAAGTGGTGATTAGGGCTCTGCCTTTATGAATGGATTAATTCATTTATGTGATTAATAGGCTAAGCAGTTATCTGGAGAAAGGGTCTGCTGTGAAACCCATCCTGGCTAGGTCTTTCCTGAGCTCTCTGTGTCTCCCATGTGAAGCCCCGGGCCACTTGCCAGCAAAAAAGTCACCACCAGATGCAGCTCCTCTGTTTTGGATCCAAACTACTCAACTTGTGTTCTTAGTAGCATAAAATTAACTCGATATTCAGTGATGCTACAAAGAACCAAGCGTCAAAATACTCCAAAAGTTAGACTGTTATGTGTTTACAATTTAGTGCAAAAATAAGTGTCCAAAACATATCACTTCATCCACATAGATTTGGGTCAAATACTCCTGAGAGCTGCAGGGTTCTGTGGCCAGGCTAATTCATTTAGGTTCACATCCTAGGTCTTTGGTGGTTAAATCTTTCAGAGTTCTCAGAAGAGTTTCATTTCCTCAATTCGGTTAAGGTGGAACACTTCAAGCTGCCACAGGAGATGTATCTCATCACTGATAGAACCAAGGCTCTTGTTTGTGAGGTGAGCACCCTTTCGCCATCTTAGAATTTAAGAACTGGGTGCTCTGGACCAAATATTTGTGTCCACCAAAATATCATTTGCTGAAACGCTAACCAAAGATAATGAAATCATGAAGATGGAGTCCTTCCCTTATGATGTAAAGAGATAGGAGGCAATGGATTCTTCTCTCTGCCAAGTGGAGACAGAGCAAGAAGAATGCATCTCTACACCAGGACTGGAACCTTGCTGGGCTGGCACCTGATCTTGGACTTCTTGCCTCCAGAACTGTGACAAATAGCCACCTAAACAATATTTTAGAAAATATTTATGATCAGCTCTTCGAGATTAGTTGAGCTCTTTGAGTTTGACTGAAGAGACATGACACAGATACTGTTCTATGCACTTATATGTAAAATATTAACAAGTCTTTTTAAATGTATTTGCATCGAGTTCCTTCTAATACGAACATGTATATACTCTTTGTTTAGTAAAGTTTCTATGAAGAAAATTAGTTTTTCCTTTAACACTGGAGATTTTCCTATCCCTCCATGCTGTGAAGATTAATTTTTGTTTTTGAGAATTGACTGCAAATAGAGAAACTGTAAAAGACAGGAATAAAAACAAGACTCAGTGGTATACTTTGAAAGCATCATTTCTTATTTATGTAATTACCGGTATGAATGTATTGTACCTTAGTTTTTCTCTCTAAAAGTAGAAGCAAAAGTTTCCAACTGAGTTTTTAAAGAATCCAATTTGAGTAGATCTAGTTTCTTGAAAGTCTTGTCATAAGCTTAAAAGATGTAGTGATAACTAAATCTTTACTTATGTCTTCTACCATATTTTATTAGGTTGATTTTTCTTTGGCTTAACTGTAGGTAGGGGAGAAAAAAAAATCTTAAAGTCAAATTTATCCTTTGATGTTTAGGAAGCAAGAGTTTTTAGAGTTTGAGAAGCAGTTTTATATGGAGTTTGTATTTGTATGTGAGTCTTTCATCCTAAATAATTCCCTAAGGTAGAGTATCTTTTATTTTGTTAATGCTTTTATTTTTATTGGCCATATACTCTGATACAGGAATTATATTTCTAAGAAGACAAAATTAGTCTGTTGTAGCCAGTAACTAGAGGATTGCAAACAAGAGAACAAGTTATACAAATAGAGATGCAAAATGAGAAAGGAGACTGAAATTTATTTCCTTATTTCCTATCTGACAAAGGTTTGTGGTACTTACAGGTAACATATGCAAAAGCAGTGATGTATAAAAACATGAACATTTTATAATTAAGAAAGCTAATATCCTGGGTTTATTACATACATTATAGTATGCACACAAACACACATATGCATGCATGCATGCACACACTTTACTAGGCTGCTTGCCATAGAGTCAGTAGAGAATTCCAAACAGGGGTTTCTTACTCTATAATTTATGACCTTGATATTATGCCCATCTATCACATAAAAATAATGTATTTTCAATATATTTAGGAATAAAACAGCAAGGGAATAGGACTGTCTAGATCATGAATCTGAGTGAAAAAATATGAATTTCCTCCTAAGAATTTTAAATCACAAGTCTTCAGATAGGTCAATTTGAAAAACCTTAAAGAGGGCTGGGGATTTAGCTCAGTGGCATAAGCGCCTGCCTGGCAAGTGCAAGGTCGTGAGTTCGATCCCCAGTACCTCAAAAAAAAAAAAAAAAAAAAAAAGAAAACCTTAAAGAAAAAATTGTATTAAAGTAGTCTCATACTTGAACCTCAGGTCAAACAAACAAACTAACAAAAATCATAAAATGTACAAAGAATTGGGCTTGGGATATAGCTCAGTGGCATAGCACTTGCCAGGCAAACGTGAGGTCATGAGTTCGATTCCTGGTACCAAAAAAAAAAAAGACAAAAACATTATACATATGTACAGGAATCAAAGTAATGAGTGTGAATCAGCCATGTATGGACTATCCAATCAATGATGTATAGACTTACATCTATAAAAGTTCAGTTATTGACATTATTATACAGAGGATATAAAGTCAGTATATTTAGCATGTTTTAAACTATAAAAGATATGCTTTACATATGCACAAAGATCAAGATAGTATGAAAATTACTGAAGTTTATCAAAGAAACAACTGGAATTTCTACAAAGACCGTTACAACTAAAAGCAGAATTGGTAAGTTGAGTAGAAGATTAGAAATAGCTAAAGAAAGCACCAAGGAAATGGAAGAAGGCTTTGAAGTAATTTTTTATAATGTAACACAGAGAGAAGAAGAAAATGGCTATTAAAATTAGATCACACAGTGAAACTTCTTTTCTATGGTATATTTTTAAGGTGTCTAATTTGTAAGACTCTTATATCACAGTGAAGTGAATGCATATGTCTGTCCTCACATGATTATTTTGTGTCTAGTAAGAGCTACTGCAATGTACTGTCTAGCAAACTTCCAGTATACAGTACAACATTATTATTTCCACCATTCTGTATATTGTATCTTGATTATTCATCCTATATAACTGCAACTTTTTACTCATTGACTAACATCTCTGTTTCCCTCCCCATGCCATCCTGTGTTCTATTTATATGTATTTTGCTTTTACAGACACTACCTGTTAGAAAGATAATGCAAAGTTTGCCCTTCTGTGCCTGCTGAACACCTTCATAATGTCCTCAAAACTTCAGATATAGTTCAAATGCCAGAAGGTAACACAGAGCATAAGGAGGAGATAGTATTTGAGGAGATGACAGCTGAGGATTTGAAGAGTTGTTGAGGCATCAGATCTCAAATCCATACCTACCAGTAGAGCAAAGAATAAAATGCAGTGTGGTGGAGAAGATGAGTTACAAACAGTAGATCTTAAATACATGTAGAGTGAAAAGATTTAAGGATTGTCTTCATAACAAAAGAATGAAAATGCAGTTGGCCTTCTGTACCTAAGAGTTCTGCATCTGCCAATCCAATGAACAGTAGATTGAAAATAGTCAAAAGTGGTGTCTGTGCTGAATACCTACAATCTTTTTTTCTTGTTGTTCTCTAAATAATGCAGCATAACCACTGTTTTGCATAGCATTTACATTATTTCAGGTATTATAAACAATCGAGAGATGATTTAAAATACATTGGATGATGTGTGCAGGTTAGATACAAATATTCCATGATCTTTCATGAGGTACTTGAGCATCCAGACTTTGCTCTTTGTGAAGGCTTGTAGAACTAAAGCCTGGTAGATACCCAGAGATGGTTGGTCAGTTAAAACTATCTTGTGTATGCTGGGGGAAAAAAGCTCTAAGGGCTTAGAAATCTCTAAGAAATGACTCAAATACAGAAGTTACCTTTCAATTATGAGGGAGAAATATAGATTTTTTGGTCAAGTTAAAGATGGGAAGAGTTTTTCACGCCAGATATATACTAAAGGATGTGCTCTAGGTGAAAAGAAAATAATCCCAGGTCAAAGATCTGAAGTTTATGAATAAGTGACAAGAAAGTAAATGTGGAGGTGACTCCACCAAATCTACATGCACAAAGCAATAAGAACTGAGGAAAACTGTATAGTTCCAGAAAAGTGAAAAAACTTGGATTATACATGCTAAAGTACCTGGGTAGACTAGTACAGAGGATGAAAAAGAATAAGGAAATGAGAGAAAAAACAATTGACTTGAAAGAGGAGAGAGAAGAAACTAAGAAGAGAAAAATAAGTAGAAATAGAAAATAAGCAGTAGAAACAAGTGTAAATCTACCATTGATCATGTAGAATTTAAATGGACCAGACACTGTAGTTTAAAAATTATATTCCTGGCTGAACAAACAAGCGTGGCAACAGGCCACTGATGAAGACATCTCTAAATCACAAGGATGGCGTTCTCCACAAGGGGTGAATTTGTCAGCCGCTGAAAACACTTTGATTCTCGTGCCCAGGAAATGCAGGGCAGTCAGGGTCAGCTCAAATAATAACCGGCTGAGGTGTAAGATCGTCCTGATCTGTTGTTCAGAGCATTCTCCAATGACTTCTTACGTTGTCCAGAATAAAGTAAAGCATCTTTGCTGTGATCTTCATGGTCTTGTATATCTGACTTCCCTCCCACGTATCTTCTTTATCTGACATATCATCTTGCCCAAATCACCTCACCTCACTTTAGTCCTATTGGCCTCTACTGGTCCTTGACGGCATCAATTTTGAACAGAATTTTGAACTCAAATTCATATGTTGAAGCCACCAGAGCTGCTGTATATAGATATCTTTGTAGAGAAGGCTTTTATAGATGTAAGTGCATTGAAATGGGATCATAAGCTGGGTGTAGTGGAGTGTGCCTGTAATCTTAGCACGCTTGGAGGCTGAGGCAGGAGGATGGCAAATGGATCTTTACACAGATATTTTCAGTGAGGCTTTCCCTGGCTCCCCTGGGTAGAGTGGCAACGTCTTCCTCCCAACATTTCTGTTTCTCTTCCCTGTTTTGTTTTCCTTTACGCATGCATCCCATGTAACACTCCACATGTTATTGACTTGTTTTGTTATTCTTTGGGTCCCATCACTAGAATATAAGCTCCACAAAAATAGAGGGTTTTATCAGTTTCCTCTACTGCTCTATTTTCAGAGTGATAAGAGCTCTGATCCCAGTATGGGCACTCAGTAGGTTGATCAAATACATGCTAATATGTCTTTCCCGCTAACTCCAACTTAAAGAGCTTCATTTCCTGGTTGTTTAAGGTGGCAGCTGGCATTCCCTACAGAAAAAGCCATGCTCACGGTCAAGGATGCCCAATGCCCAAGAGACCGAGTGGTCCTGGGTTGCCAAATATGAGCTCACTGGGAATTTCATCCAAGAGGTTCGGAAAACTTGGCTTTCACAAAAATCTCTGGGATTTCAATCTTACACTCGGTACTTCTGCAAGTTAGACAACAATTAGGTTTCCCATTATTCGGGGTGGCATGAGTAGATGTAATTTCCAAAAATACTTCATTTCTTCTTTTTATTCTATTTTTTTTAAAAAGACAGTAGAATTTCCATGATTACGTTTGGGAAATGGAAAGTCAGAGGTGAGAACAGTGCCCTGTCTGCTGGTGTGTGCATGAGCATGTTTGAAATCAGCTAAATTTTAAGGTTGAATTGAAATACTTCAGTGGGAATAGAGCACGGCTTATTGGCCCTGTTGGCTCTCCTAATTTACATGTCACTCTATAATAAATGGACTTGTTGTTTGGGCACAGGCTCCACTGATTTGAATTTAAAGATATATTTCTTTTCATATTTCATCCATGCATGGCACAGGAATTCAATTATGCACAAAACATATTACTCTAAACAAACAAGCAGAACGGCATATTTTTCCAGTGACTTGACTTTTTCCAATGCAGTGAAATGTGACCAGGAGTGGCATGAACAGGTTTCATCTCATGGAAATTGATAAAGTTATAAATCTTGACTTTGAAGGTTTTTTGGGGGGGCTGATTTGAATCACACATGACCACTTTTAAACTACCATCGTCAAACCCTGAAACGTCTTTATTTTTTCATTTCTCACCTTCACACTTCAAAAACCTATGGGGATAAAAGCATTTACGTCATCTAATTCTTGTAAGGTTCCATGAGATAATGCATGTTAAAGCATTGAGAACAATACTTGTAAATCTGTGACAACCTTAAGGCTTGTTAAAGTCATTATCTTAGGGCTTGACTTCTGTGGTTGTTTCCTCTGGTTTTCTCAGTGCTTGCAATGGCAGTCGGGTTTCCTTAGACATGCAGTGCCACACAAACGATGCATAACATTTAAAAGTGAGTTCACCTAGAGAGTGGCCTGTGAAACTAAAAGTCAAATCCTACTGGATTTCAGGGCCTCTTTGCCTTTTTCTGAGATCTAGAGGTCAGACTGTTGGGGAACTGAACTGGGAAGCCAAAGACTTCTTGTTACCATAGAAACAAAAATTCTTTTCTGATAGTTTTGAACACAGTAGAATGTAAACAAAAGTTTACCTGATAAGCCTATGGTTCCCTAAATATTTCTTTTATTTCTTTATTGGGTTAAGTGTACACAAGTTTAGGCTCTGAAAAATGAATTTAGACAAACAGTTCCTATCAGTGCGCTTGAGTTTAGTGATGGAGGCTGGGGGTGCAGGCAGCACAGCACCCCTCCTAGACATGGGGAAGCAGAGCCTGCTCTGGCCTCCTCTTCTGGCCAAGCTCTCCTGCCAAATGGGGAGCTTGTGAGCCAGAGAATATGCCTTCCTGGAGCCCCCTCCTTTTTCTTTTTCGACCATACATGAAGTACCCAGCACTCTCACATTCTCTGCTCAAGTAACCTCCAATCGACCTCCCGATTCTGTGGCCCAAGCCCACTGAGCACCTGGTGCGCACCCAAGAGCCCAAGGCAAGGCAGGAGCAGTGGTTTCAGGAAGTGAGCGATGGCCTAGGTGGTGTGAAGGGTGCAGCTTGGTGTTTAGCCGTGACGTCTGGCTGTGCATCCACAGGCCTCTCATGGTGCAGGACAGACCGGAGCCGAGGAGTGAAAAGCATCAGGTTGCAAGTTAGGGGTGTGGTGGGGAGGCACTGACTCTTCCTTTAGGTCACATGCTAGCAGTCCGAAGAGTTCAAGAACTCTAAATTTGACTCTATCCTCTTGGGTCTTTTAAAGGTGAGTTATCAAAGTAAAGGGATCAAATGTACTTCACTGAGCTGTTTGTTGTCTTGCTCTGTATTGCCGCTATTCCGTGCTGTCAGGTGGCTTCCATCTCACTCCCGCTCTGGACTCCACAGGTGTTAGAAATCACCTGTAGCCAGGACATAGATTCCAGAACCCATGGAATCACAAACTTCACAATGTCAGAGCTGGGGACCTCTAAGTTCAATGTAGTTTACTCACTTCATCTTACAGAGAAGGAAAACGAGACCCATTTGGCATTAGCAAAATATATAGCTTTATGAATTCTTTGATGAAAGAGAACACATCTGCTGTTAATTTAGGAGATATGCCAGTTAAAAATGACACCCACCATGTTAATCATTGCATTTGAAACATCAGAAGTTACTTGTATTTTGTTGTGTGTTTTGGGAACTTCAAAAATTATTTGACTAACTTTCCTGACAGATGGGAAGGGTATGAGTGAGCCAGAGTTCAAAGCTTGTATTTTATCACGTGACTGCCACCCCCTTTCAGGAGGTTCTGGCTTATACCCTTCAGTGGGAAGCCGATCTGGGTGACCCTGCATCTGTACATATACATATCAGCTATTCCACCTTACCCCGGAAGTGGCTGTTTGCAGATCTATTTTATTTCTTTGTTCTGGGAGTTGAAACTGCTGCTTATTCTTCTTATCTATAACATATCCCAGGCCAACACACAGTAGACAATCAAATACTGAATTCTTCTAGTCCACAGAAAAGTAAATTTGTAAATGGATGCACATATGGTACAAAAAAGGGATGCACCATAGATATGCACAGAGGTTCAATGTAGGCACCTGGGTGACCACTCTCTGCCCAACCCAGTGCCATCATAGTGGTCATCACAAATTCCCAGGAGCAGATGCCCAATTCAAGGGCCAACCTCCCAGCTTGCCAAACACCTTCCAAGTAGCTGATAGGACTCCTTTGCCTTAGGGATATTCGTGACTGCTAGGAGAAAATATAAAAATAGCTGGGGTAGGACTTGGGGATACAAAGTGGGTAGCACACAAAGAGGAAACCTGGGGGTTTAAAGACTGAATGGATGCTAGGACACAGAAGCCATGAAGTCAAAGACAGAAGACACAAACTCTGGGTTATAGTAGTGATAAGGGTTGGGTGTTAGCAAACATTTATAGCTGGGCTCTGGGTTTATAGAAATTGGAAAAAGAACTTGGTCATCAGCACTGCTCGTGTGCTCAATGACGTCTCAAAAATGTGCACAACTGAAAGTGATTTCCCTTCTCTGGACCTAAAAACAACATGCTTATAACAGAGAACATTTACCGAGCCCTCTCTTTTTGTGAGAAATGTTTTAAGAGCTTTGCAAGGATAGTCTCTTTATTCCTCAAAACACTTTTTGAAATTGATACTTTTATTAATCCTACTTTGCAAATTAGAAAGTGAAAGCAAAAAAAAGTTATGTAAATTGCCCAAAGTCACATAGCAAGCAGGGACTAGAGTGTGGAATTAAACTGTAGGAGGCATGATTTAGACCCAAACTCTAATCTACCATGCGATATCACCTCTGCATGGTGGAGATTTGTTCTCTGCATTTCCATGTTTATTATTATTCTGCTGCTCATGCTTCCTCTCCACACATACCTAACCCAGAGATATCTGCCAGTCTCAATCACTAGACATTCAGTAGCATATGGTCAGAGGTGTTGTGCTGACCCCAAGGTGCATAAAACAGGCTAACTCCTTGGAATATAATCCCTTTCTCTTTGATTTGTCCCTAAGAAAAGTGCTATGTGATCATAGCACATTCTGTCCTAAATTCAGCTGAACGTCCTTGGTCTCATTCCTTAGATTGAGATGACTGAAGAGCACAGTCTTGTTCTTGTTTTCTTTTTTTTTTCCTGTCTTTTTTTTTCTTTTTCCTGCTTGTGGTACCATTCACATTGTCTGAGACAAAGGAAATTCTCCAAAATAGTTCAGTGACTACATGCACTGCCTTCTTATTTACATCCTGGGCTGTAGATGTCTATTTATATTCTGTCCTAGCCTATCATGGAAACAATTATATGTACTTAATCCAAGAATGATACTATGTAGGCATTAAAAAGTTACTTTGGTATCAGAAATGGGAGTCCAGACTTATAACTTTGGAAAAAGTGTATGTAATTATTAGTATATAATTTAAAATAATCTTTATTTATATAACACTTCATAGATTGGGAAGTATTTCTACCTATATTATTTCACTTTATGCTTGCAGTGTACATTTGAAGGTTTACTGCTCCAGTCCGTGAGACTGCTCCTTTCAGAATTATGGTAGGCAGCCTCTGGAGCGAGTGAAACCTCTGCTATTGCAATCCTGTGTATCTCTCCATTTTGGAGCCTCTCATGCCTCTCTGCCCAGAAATCTCCAGACTGAGATGGGGTAGGGGTGAGGCTGGATGAGTTGCTTCTCAATCACATTTGTGATCAAGCCCCTGCAAAGAGAAGGAAAGGGGGCCATCATTTCTCCTCTTTCTCATTCTGCCTGTCCTCTCCAACAAATTCTTCTTAGTTACTTTCTCATTGCTGGAGCAAAATATCTCACACCAAGTCAAATAAAGAAAGTTTTATTTTGATTTACAGTTTGTAGCAGTTTCAGTCAACAGTTGTCTGGCTCAAATGCAGAACAGCATGGCAGAGGGGCACAGCAGAGGAGAAAAAGTCCATGGCAGGGAAGACAGGAAGCAGTGAGCAGCGAGTACTAAAGGGAGGAGAAGGGTCTCCCCCAAAAATATGTATATCAGGAAAAGAAACCTTGTATAAATATTTTAATACTAAATTTATTGAAAGTCGTGAAATCAATACTTTGGCCTCTACAATTACAAGAGGTTATCATTGGCCTCTGTAATTATCAGAGTTGCTCAAAGTGGTGGTCATTAGTTTCCAGACATTTATTAGTACAGTGAACTTTTCTCCTACTCTCCTTCATTTATTTCTTCTTTTCTGTGTCTCCTTCCCTTTCAATCCCTTTTCTTCCACCTTCTACGTCATTGAGAAGCTGCATCACCCTCTGTGTGGGAAATCTTCCACTAACTTTCTCCCTTCCTAAACTTCAGCCTAATATTAATTCAGGAGGTTCTCCATGTGGTCATTCAGAAGCGAGACTAAGGACCATAGTTTTGCAAGTGATGATAAATATAGGATCTCTGGTCTGTCTTAGTCCTCTACCAGAGATAGGTCAAGGAAATTTCTTTGCAAGATTTCATGGGATGCCCTCACATGCTGTCACAGCCAGAATTCTTTTCTCCCTGATAATACCCTCATGACTAATGTAGAGAAAGAGTAGTCAGCCTGCCCCATAAGCATAATAAACCTTGGCATTACCATATGCAGTTGCGTCTTTTTCTTGGGCTTGGATCAAGTTAAAAGTAGATGCAAACTGATTCCTTTTTGCAATTCAGGAAGGATGCTCCAATCCTGATTAATTTTTTTTAAAATTTCAAATCCTTTCCTTTTCGACATCTAACCCCATTCCCCTCACTCAAAGGACTGGAATTAAAGTATTTTGCCATAGGGATAAGAAAATGGAACCATACAGAAGTGAAATAAATTACCAAGCAGTGGCCATAGGACTATGGCTCACTCATAAATATTAATTGTGTACTTCGCAAGGGATTTACTGGCAGCTCTGAGGAAACTTCTGATGGTAAATAATTGAATCTGTTTGTTGATCTCCTTTCTACATTTCCTTTCCAGCTCCTTGAAGGCAAAAAGGAAACAACAGTGTTAAATATATTCAAAAGCTTTTGATTTAGAATGATCGGGAGGTAAAATTTTATCTCATAAGGTGTCAACTGGTAATTTCCGAAGACAATAAGCCAAAGGTTAATTATTCTTTATATAACAGCTCCTTAGTTTATTACAGGTTCCCAGAGTCGATGCTCAGAGAATTTGTATTTTACTTAATTATCTCCTCCACCAATACTGTGCCTCGCCCATGGTAGGAACTCAATAAACTCTGTTAAAATTCTATATGTGATTTTCTTGAGAATGTGTTATAACCCAAGCAATCATAAAGCATTCTACTTTTTACTCTTAGGTGATTCATTGAAATCATTCACAATGAGAAATATAAAACAGGAAAACATCGGTTTCTGTTGCTGAGTGAATAATATAATTAGGAAAAATGTGAACATGGATTCAATGAACCTACAAAACTAAGAATAGTTTCAATGTTGAACTAGATGCTGATACAATCTTTTGACACAGAATCATAATCAGTGTTCAATCTGAAGATTTCTCATAATTTTCCTTGTTACACACTTTGACGAGGTTGGTGGGGAACTGAGGTGCACACAAGATGTTTGTATCATCACTCATAGCCTTGGGTCCTCTTACACCTAAGGCTTATGTCAGATCTCATCTCAGATCTGGTGGAATCCACAAGGCTCTGTGGAGAACCAGTTTGGCCTAAGGAAGTAATAAGAGAACAGGAGATGAGTAGATTCAGTTCTCTACCTGGACACTGTTTAAGGAAATTTAGCTGCCTTCTAGTGCTGAAGAGTTGGCTTTTTCTAAAGCTTTGGTTGTACTCTAAATCCCAGGGCCCCTTTCTGGGATAATCAAGAGCACAAGTCTATTATCAGATCAGTCTAATTTCATCATTGTCATGTTGTAAGGCGAAGATGTCAACACAAATTGCTGTAATTTCAGTGAGTCTTCCAAAAGTTCATGTATTGGAAACTTATCCTCAAATTAAAATGTTAGCAGATTTGGAGGTCTGGCATTTTGAGATCATTAGGGTGAGATGAGGTCATGAGGGTAGGGACCCTATGATGGCATTAGTGACTTTATAAGAAGAGAGCTGAGTTGTTGTTTTTGCTCTCTGTCTTGCCAAGTGATGTCCTCCACCAAGAAGATGCTCCTCAGTTGATGGACTTTCTTGACTCCAGACCCATTAGCCAAATAAATTTGCATTCTTTATAAATTACCTTGCCTGTGATATTCAGTTACAGAAAATGGGCTAAGAGAAATATTTGAAGAATAAAGATCAATGCCTTGGGAATTCTGGAAACTCCTCCATACATCTGGCATTTAAACATAGTTTTCAATTTCCTAAGCTCTGTCTGACCCTTCTATAAAGAACTAATTAATAGAAGCAGTCATAGTACCAGTGTAGTGCTAGTAAATGTTTCACAATTGGCTTTTCAAAAAAAAAATGAATACGTAACATATATGTATATAAGTTTTACTGACATAAAGGAAGTTTAGCACACAATTGACTAAAGTAATAGAATACACAGTGCCCTTTATATTAAATACTGTAGAGCCACTTGATTCTCCGAGAACATTGTGGTCAATTTTTACAAAACTCTTCATCAACTCTTCATCTTTGTGTAGTCAGTCTACCCAGGATCATAACTGTAGGATGGGTATGAGTGTTGATCAATATTTTTATTTAGGTTAGTAAATAAGGTCAAATCGAAACAAGACAGCAAACATGCATATCAGAACCTCATTACACATCAATGATCCAAGCCACTCCTTGGTGTCAAATCCTGGCAGGATAGTCTTCAATTTTTGTGCTGTTCACATCGTAATGACAACAGATACTTGTAGATTTAATCTGCATTATTTACATGCTGTCCATAAGCTTCTCATATCTAGATTTTCAAAAGGCATAAATCAAGCTGTGATCGGTAACTGCGGTGGCCAATTAAAGCTACCAACGTAGTGTCACAAATTGCTGAGTTGTGAAGAAATGCACAGTAGCCCATCATTATGTTACTCCTACCGTACAGATACAGTAGGCAGGAAAACCTCAAAGGTGTATATAACAAGAAGATTGAAATAATTAGAAGTAATGAGTTTTGTGTGATTTATTTGTTTTTAATAATTCATTTAATTGTAAGTTTACATAATTGAATTTTTAATAATGGTTTTGCTTAACAACTGACTAAAAAATTCCTGAGAAGTTAATGATCAGCTCTTGTGAGCCAGTGTAAGTAGGTTCCAGGCCATTACCGGCCACAGCGCATGAATGTGAAAACATCACAATGATGGGAAATTAAAGCTGGACTGGCTCTCAGGAATCAGCTTGTCCAGTACTGGTCCCTGGCCAGTGTGGGCTCCGCTACGCTGCAGTTTGAATAGGAGACTGTGTCAGCACAGTGATTTCTGGTTTGTTTCCCAGATTCCTGTGATGTGAGTCACTGAAAAAGCGTCCCTGGCACACTGGGCCCCTCTGCGCTGAACGCGGGGTGAATGGAGGAGAGGGTGCGCTCGGTAAGCCCAGGCCGACTCGGTGCTCAGGCGCCGGCTCCACATCCTGTGTACAGCGGGTGGGGGCTGATCAGAATATACGGTGACTGTTTAAATAAAAGGAAATCATTCCAGTACAAGACACATTGGCATCCATTGCCTTCATAATATTCCCTTTTGTTTCAAACACATTTATGCCATCATTCTTGCCACTTCGGATAATGTAACCCCAGTAATAGTGAAAATGGGGGCTGGACACAGCAGGAGGGAGGAGCGAGGGGTGGGGAGGTGGAATAAAAAAGAATCAAAATGTGTCATCTGTTCCCTGAAATGAATGTCAACTTCATCAGCTGTGAAGAGGTACCAGTAAAATAAAATGAATTCTTTTCTCTTGTGCTTGTTTATTAGCATCCGCTTGGGATACATCATCAATAGAATCATCGCGGCGGATTGGTGCATATACAGCACATGATCCTCTTTACTTCCGCTTTCTTCCATTCCCATCTCGCCCCAACTCGCATCTCCACAAGATCTATCTCCCTTTTCCTATCATCTGTCTTGCTCCTAAATTATTTACACCTTTGGTTTCTCATATAATATACTTAACCTGCCGTGTCTGATTTACTTCACTTTCTGAAGCAGCTCTGGAAGTCCTTTTTTGCATCTTTACGAGGTGTGATTAAAAATACAGTGAGTGCTGCTGCCAAGTAACATTGAAAAGAATGTATTTGGCACCATGCAACGTCTCCTTCTCCCAAGATCAAAATGACCTTAGGGGTAAACAGGTTAGATTAAGTCAGGATGCTATCAAGGGAGCCATAACTGTACAAATAAAGACACTCACAAAAGAGGACTTGCAGAGCTGCTGCAGAAATTGGCAAGAACAATGGGATAAGTGTGTTTGAAGTGAGGGGGAATATTTTGAGGGACATTTAATGGCATGTATATTTAACTTTACTAATTTTTAAAATTTCAAACATTCATAATTTTTTTTATCACACTTCATGCGTAGATGTGCAGGTTTGCATGCACACATGTGTGTATGAGTTGGGGAGGGGAGGTAGGACCAAAAAATGAAGATACTAAGAAAGTGCATTCCGCCATTCGAGACTCTAAGACAGTAAGCAATCGCGGATTTGGGAGAACGTCTAGATACTTCTCAGGGAAAGATTTTCTCTGTAACTTCAGAAGCAATCAGCTGAGAGTCAGCATAGAAATGATAGAACTTTAGGAGATAAATGAACTTTCAAAATTGTGATTAGGTAGAAGGAGAGAAGGAAAAGTTAAAGTCATCAACTCCAGCTGGGACTGGAGTCATAATAGCTAAGAATGGGTAACATTTACTGATTTACTGCATATTTATAATATGCTAAACACTTCACATGAATAATTTCACTTAAGCTTTACAACCACTGTATAAAATATTTTTTTCACTGTTTTTTAGATGGGGAAACTGGTTAAGATTTCTGGACAAGATGATACTGATAAGAAAAAGCAGAATCAGAATTCATAGAAACCATGAACCTTTGAATCATACATATACACAGTTGTATGATTTTCTCCATCATCTACCCCTTTCATACATGAGGCCAAGTTTTAACAATTATATGGGGTAGAAAAGCAAGGCCATTTATTGGCCAGCAATGAAAACAAACCAACTTAATCATTTCTAGCACCTTTAAAATCCTGGGTCAAAATACAATCATCAGCATCATAAAGGTGTTGGAAAAGTTTCTGTCCCTCCATTCATAGGCTGAAATTCTAACTTTGGAGGTAATGGTATTTGAAGGGGGAGGGAACAAGTGTTTGATTTCATCATAAGGATGGGATGTGATGGTGAATTAATGTTCTTACCAAAAGAAATGACATAGGATCTCTGTCTACTCTCCTCTCTATGAAGACTCAGGAGAAGAAGTCCTCTGAAATCAGAAAACTCGTCCTCACTAGATACCTCTGGTTCCTTGCTTGTGGGCTTTCTAGTCTCCAGCACTGTAAGAAATAAAGGGGTGACAAATCGACTAAGGCGACCACTGTCACAACAACACAGTACCAAGAGCCACAGAAGGCTACCAGACTCCAGGGGCCCAGACACCAAGGCTGAAGACTGCCACACTAATTGCTTTCTTCAGGATCCTAAAACCATTTAACCATTTGTCTTTATAGAACATATACTTACCCAGTACTAGTCTGAGAGGCACAGAGGAAACTCATTGCAGATGCAAGACTGAAAATAGTGTGGAGAAGTCACAGTATCCATCTCTGGGATTGGGTTAATGTCTCGGCAGGCTGGGCTATGACTGTCCACAACACCATTATTAGCATGAGTGAACAAGAGAAGGGACAACTGGCAGACAGTGGACCATGGTGGGCCCTGCGTGGACTTGTCTTGAGTGTTGTCCTATACCAGTGATTTGGAGTCAGTATTTTCCGTTCTCTGTGTTTGCACTGGCAGCCCACATTGCCACCTGGAATGTGGCAAAACTACTGGCAGCAGGGTTCTTTTTATCACACAAAGCATCTCTTAGCTTTTTAATACTTTGAAAATAAAGCTTATGGTGGCAGTTATTGTGACAGTTTTAATGGCCCACCTCAAATGCAATTCTGATGAGGAAGGATGAAGGAAAAAAAGACATGCTTGCTAATATCCTATGTGATGGATTTAAAACATGGCTTTACAATTCTTTGGTACACCCCCTTCTAGGAGAAGAGGTCTAGCTTCTCATGCATCTAACAGAACTTGTAACTGCTTTGTCCAAAAGTGCACAGGGCAAGTAGTGCTCTCTGTGTAGCTTCCGCCTGTCCCATTGAAACTCTTTATAAGTGACTCTCTCGGAACCCAGTCCCATGCTGTAAGAAACTCAAGTCACAAGGAGAGCCAATGTGTGGGTGTTCTGTTCCAGTTTTTAAGTCATCCACCACAGGCACAAACATGTGAGTGAAGGTGACATCTCAGGAATGGCGTCCTTTCCTGACTCTTCCACTTCTCAGGAGTGTAAGTCTTTTTGGCCAACCCCCAGACATTAATATGGGATTGATTTCCTCAGCCCTAACCTATACAATCTTGGAGTCCAATGAAATGGTCATAGTTTTATGTTACTGTGATGCTTTGGTTCAACACAAAGGGACCTGGAACATTTGCCAAACCAGCGTCTCTGCAAACATGGATGCTGGCTTGCATTTGGCACCTACAAAACCACTAACATGTCATTGCTCTGAATAATTGCTTGGGTTCTTGGCTCCCAAGGAAGTGGAGGATTCATGAGTACCAGTCCCCATGTCAACCTCTAAAAAGTTAGCAATGGCATAATCTTATAGAAGAAATACCAGCACAATCTAGGAAGAAGAATAGACCCACTTATTACTGTTGTTCTTGTAATAGTGATATTAGAGAGTTATTTTTACTCTAGTACTGATTTGTGGGGTACTTCTATATTTTATTATTCTATGTTCTCTGAGTGTTTTGGGTACAGAATATGTTGGGGCTATTTTTTTGCTCTTATTCTACTTATGTGTGAGTCTGAGTGTTTCGGCTGCATTGCTGGAAGCAAGGATTCAGGGCAGCATTTTTGCATCCCCAATGGCAGCATGAGGCACAGCCAACAGTCAGTCACACCCTGGCCCAAATCCAACATGCAGCTGAACAACCTCTCGCAATGCTCGCCGGGCTCCCCAGGAAAGCAATTGGTGAGGCCTGAAGGACCTGTGTTCCCGTTTGCAAGGCAATCAGATCCAGGAAAGTGTGTCAGAGCAGCTGTGGTTGAAAACTGTTCTGAGGCCAGGAATTTTCTGGGTTTTTTTCCCCATAACAACATAATGAAAGCACATTATGTATTTTGAGTGATATGTGTAAACTGATGCCCAGTTTCTGCATCTGTATCAACAAGTTAATTTTTTTATTGATGCAATTCCTTGTTTGTATTTTAAGCATGAGTGTCTGGGTGAAATTTCACTCTTTTAATAGCTAAAAATAAAGCTACTACAGATAACCTTATTAGTAATAAGTCCAGATTTGAGTTTGCGTAAATGTAAGTTGTTTGAATTAAATTTAAGATTGGATGAGCCTATTGTTTCATCTGGAAACTGGTTGTTTCCTTCAATACATGATTATTACTTATTTCTAAAGAACTATTCAGCAGTATTGTTGCATGAAAAAGCTCTTTATATGTCATGTTTGTGTAGCCTAAGGCAGGCATATTATTAGTAATATAAATAAACAACATTGAGTGGTACATAAATTAAATATTTGTATTATTTATAGTCAAAGGCATATGCAGGATATATGATTGTGTTACCCTCTAGAGTTCTTCCTATAATTGCAGAAATCAGAGACATTTCTTTAAAAAAAAGTTAAAAATAGGAAATAATATGTCTTCTGGTAAAATCCTTATAAACTTCAACTTTCTTCTAAAGACAAAGGTAGAATCAGACACGAGTCTTGGCTTTCCTCCTGTCTAGAGAATGTGGCGCCCTACTAAGCCAGGAAAGCCTCTCCTTCTTTTATAAAAGGTGACCATATACCTCAGCTTCCCTGGGCAGTGGATTTCTAGCTTATTCCTGGAACATTTACTTGTAGAAGTACCACTCTTGATTATGTTCTGGTTCAGATAATGAATTGTATGATCCCTCTATTCCTAAGTCCAGGGAACAAACTGTACCACACACATGTACCACTGGGGGCAGATTGCCTTTGTTCACACACTGGCCACACACTGGCCACAGCGTGGAGTCCTGTGTCCATTATCTTCTATCAGGCATGAAACAGAATCAAATAAACCTATATTCCTTTTGGTTTTTACTTTAAAACTAAATAACTGGCAATTAAGGCTCAATTTGTCTTTTTTTTTTTTTTTTGGTATGGATTGAACACCTGTGACTTTTACTGAACATTTTCTGGTATTGGTTTAGATTCTGAAAACATTATTTGCAACCCTTAAAAGCTTATTTTAAACATTGTACTTTAGGATTGTTTATTAGTTCAGCTTTTATTGCTATTGTGAATTACCCAATGGGGCCTTCTTATGAAGAAAAAGAGCCTTATTTCACTCACAGTTCTGGAAGTTCAAGGACATGGTAGTTGCGTCAGCTCAGCCCTGGTGAGAGCCTTCTTGGCTGCATCATGCTATGGTAGATGGCAATGGTAAGAGTGCTTATGGGAGCAGAGGGTCTCATGAGGCAGGAACTGGGGGAGAGACTGGCTAGGGCCAGGCTCAGGCTTTTCTAAGGATGCACTTGTGACAACTAACCAAGGTCCTACGAGAAAAACTTTAATCACTTTCACATGTCTGCACCTCTTTGACCTAAGAGCTGCCCACTAGACCTCATCTCCTAAAGTTCCTACTCTCGTCCTAGCTGTACCAGAGACCCCGTTTCACTCCTAGAATAGGGATCTTTGGGGGCATGAACCACATTCAAACCACAACACATGGACTAAATACTGTTTCCACCTGAATTTCTTAGTGTCATCCAGTGAAAGGCCAGATATAGTGTAGAAGAACAAACATCAAATATGTGGGCTAGCATTCTACACTTAAGTTTGTACTCTGTTCCACGTGGAGACCATATATTCCCCTTTGCTTAGGACTATTGCAATTTGTACGTGTACTTCAGTGCAGTCATTATGAATGGCCTCTTTGGGTCTCACAAGCTTGCTGGTTTAGAAGACAAAGGATATGATAACTTAGCATGTAGAGTCAGGCTAATCACTAGCCTATGTGCCAAAAAATACTCATTGCAGAAAGTTCTTTTGAGGACTGAGATGACAAACTGAATTAATGAGTGCTAGAAGACTCTAGTTACTAGCAAGTGTAACTCATCAGGTGAGCTTCCTAGTTGTCCTAGAGTTGGCAAAATCAAGACCTTTTAGACTTCCCCTGGTTCATCCTGATTCTCCTCTCAGTGGAGGTTGCCCCTTAAATCTGGTTCATTAAGTTTAGGTGCAAAAGCGCTAACTAGGAAAGGAAGCATAGTGTTATTAGTTTGGGAAAACAGGTGATATCCCAATGCAGAGCTTTGATGCTGGCTGAAGTAGCCATAGGCTGGAGTAGAGAATTTCTTTCTTATTCTAGGTCTAGATTTAGCAACTTGCATGCTTATGTGTGCCAGGGGAAGAAGAAAGAGGAAACGGCAGAGAGGAAAGAGGAGGAAGTTGGCCTGTAGTGCTGACTTAGAGCCCTCTACCTGGAAAATGACTTCAAGCCTTCTCACACTGGAAATACGAAGGTCAGGGGTGAGTTATTTCATCCTACGCTAATCATTCTCTTCTATATACACCATTTCAATGTAGAGGCAACAGTGCACAGTTTAATGAGCTGTTATCTGGTTGCTTCGTGTGGGTGAGTCTTTCAACTGTTTCTGACCATCACATTAGTTCTTGATTTCTTAACTATCCTTTAGAGATTTGGATAAACTAGATCCTTAATTAGTAGTTATTGGGTAGATAATTGCTTTACAGGTTTAATTTTGTTTTTACTTTTGAGGGGACATGGTGTTTTATATCTTGATAAATTCACAAGGTAGGCTTGTCTCCCTAATACTGAAAATATCCAGGTCTCTATATTACTGTAAAAAAAACACTGATGCTCCCACGCTCCTCAGAAAGTGATAGAGAATGCTAAGATGTCTTTGGCAACTCTTCATCAGCCAGTTAATGCTTCTGAAAATAGCAGAGGAGACAAAAGCATGAAGAATCATTCTAAATGTGGGTAGAAAAGGCCAGCTGGCTGGTCAGTACACGTCTCCATTTCTTTCTCTACTTGTTTTCCAAATGCCTTAACACTGTTTTCCAGGTGCCCTTGAGGGTAGGTGTGGACATGTGACTGGGGTCTGGCCTCGGTGGATGTTGGCAGATGTGCTGTGATCAACTTCTAACCTTGTACATTAGATTCCTCCTGCCATGGTCCTGCCGTGGTTGCTCTCTCTTCTGCCTGACTAGAATGGAAATAACCCAAGGAAAGCAAAAAATCTGAATTTAAAGACCTTTACTCTGAGGCTACTCCCAGAATTTATTTGAAGAGCTATCCCAAAATGAATGAGAGAAACTTGAGATTTATTTGTTATAGAAGTCAGGGTACAAGTTTTTTTTTTTATTAGAATAACAAATGAATTCCCCCAAGTTTGACATAAATGACATTTACTGGAAGAATTCATTGATTATAAGACATGTATTGATTTTAGATACATTAAAAGTAAGAAATTGCATCTTAAGAATTAATGAAACAGGATAATTCAGTATTTTTTTATGCTATAGCCAATTTCTTGAAGAATAGAAGAACTACTAGTGTCTCCAATAATCAAAATGTAATCTCCTGTGTCCTGGAAGGCTTAAAATCTTATCAATTTTATCCACTCTCTTTTTCAACACAAGCAGCATCACTTTGCACATCATAGACACTCAGTAAAATGAGTTGTCTGAAGTGATGTTGTCCACATTTGGGAAACAGAACTGTAATTTATTAACCGGTGGTGGGAAGTCCAGTGTTGGCTACCACATTCCAGCCTACCGGAATAATAAATCCTCTGTCTGCAGAAAAAAGTGAGCAACACAGAAGACCACAGGCTCAGAAAACAGTGTTATTTTGATGAACTGGACGTTTAATGGCATCACAGGATGGCGCAGGTTAATGAGATTTCTGAAACACGGCAGAAGACTGCATTTGGAGCCAGGCACTTTACCATTTAATGCAGACTCCTGACAACATGCCTAAAGACTTGAAAAGGTGAGCTAATGTGTTTGAATTATAGTCTTCAGTGCTAAACAAAAAAATCCGCTAAACTGTTTGGCCTATTTAGTTCCAAATAATTTCAAGTGAATGACTTCTCGCCTTGTGAACAGCGGTGACTGTTTTGCTTCTGCTTTCTTTTGCTTTCCTTGAGTGGCTAAGAGAGAGGCACGTGCCCTGGTGGGAGAGAGCCCCGTTCAGACTCCCTGGATGTGGCCCCTTGAACCAGGGAAGTAAGCAGGGCCCACCGCTCTATCCCCAGTGTCCATCCTAGGACCGGGCCAGGAGATGGTGCTCTTCATATTTGATGACTAAACTGTAACTTTAAGAATGGCTCAGTGGATGCCACATATCTGAGGACTGTATCATCTGCTATCAAGAACTGGGATGTAACGGTATCCTCTATTCTGAGCCAGGCACTCATATGTTACTTTGTTTAATATGAGAGGAAAGCACTCACAACATTATCTTTATAAAATGAGGAAGAAGTTCAGAGATGTATGTGTCACCTGCACAAGTCACAAAATGATGAAGTTCTGGTTGGAATCACACGGAGCCACACTGCACCAGGGTCCTGAAGAAATGGCTTCTTTTAGCGACGGAACCCCATCACTGTTTCAGGATGACCTAGCTCCAGCTCTGGGGACGCCCACCTTCTTAGTGGAGGAGGGTGATCAAATCAGTAAGCCTGACACGGAAGGGACACCACTAGTCCTCGAGAAAAATCATTTCAGCTCTGTAGTCTTCTTTCAGCCTGGGACACCTGGGACTTCAGAAGACAGTGAGCAGGGTAATCAACCTCATGCCTCTTCTCACCTCTGCTGCCAAACATCAATAGTTCCTTCTAGATTCCAGTGGCTGTGGAATACTATTATGGGCTCAGAGTGATGAAAATATTTTCAGCACTATGTGCTTCTTACAGGTGCTAGAGATCAGTCTCCTTGGGAGAGGAAAACATTGCGATGCCATTGTCCTTTAAATTATACCAAAGCACTCACAGCTTGTCTTTTAATCTGAATAAAAAATCGACACCCATTTACCCTGTGGCAAAATAGAACTTAGCCATATTTTTCAAAATAGTTATTACTGACATCCTGTTTTATGTACCATTTGTCTTGATTCGGTCACATAGAATTTTTCTCTAGAAAATTAGAGTAGCCGCATACACATGCCCACTTTTCTTCTTCCCTGGTCTCTACTCAGTGTTACCCCACTAGTCACAGGCTGAAATGGCTTCATATGTGCTGGAATAACTCATACCATGTCATGTTTCAGCCTGTCCAGCATATCTATGAACTGTGTATTACTCAATGCTAGGAGCTCCACTGAGCGATATCATTTTCAGGGAACTGATTATTTGTCAGGCAGTAGGTTCTGTAACAATATATTACAGTGGGGTTTTTTTTTTAGAAGCTATGAATGCAATGCTTGCTGTTACCTCAGTGCTGGCTGGAAACTAGGGGCAAATTGTAAACATGAATAGATCCAGAAATGTTCATGGAGGTACAAGACAAGTCATGGGTTTTTGATTACTGCACAGCATCTGGCCTTGGAAAAACCCAAGTGCAAAGTAGTATACAGTGTTTTTTCAGTAAGATGTTTGCTTTCTAATTTTTGTCTTACATAATGAAGGAAAAAAATATAACTACAGAATTGGAAACCAGTCACTTTTTAAGTGCTGATTAAAGAAAATACCAATAAATATAACAAGGAGTGTCACTACTATCCTTTCTATCCTTTGAGTTTCTTCACAATAAAAATGTCTTTAATACTTTCTCCAGCTACAGTCATTTCGCTATCTATGAGGATATGTGTCTGCTCATTGAGATGGAATTTGGAAATAACATATGAGCAGTGCACTTGAATTTGCAACTAAGAACTGAAAGCTGGGGGTATAAGATGTGTTACATTTCTTTATCCCCCATGAGTCTACCCTGAATCCCCTCTTGACTGGCTAATGACAAGCTGGCCATTTGTGGGGAGCAGACAGTTCCCAGTTAATTAGAAAAGCACAATAACAATAATAATGACACAAACGAGTTAAACTGGCCTCTCCAGTTTACTGTAAGATCACAACTGGCCAGGTTTTTGAGTTCCTTTGTGGGCAGTGTCCATGGGATTTTCATTTCTCACAGTTGAAGGTGTGTTTTGGTGCCAAGAACTCAGTGCCTTTGGGAACTTATTAGTCCTTCTGCTCTGCATCTTTGTTGGGCATGGCGTCTTCCTCCACTTTCTGATCTTGAGTTTTTGCATTCCTCTAACAAACAATGGATTTATTCTAAAGGTAATAAAACTAATTTCAAGACCCCCTCAGTTGCAAAGAGCTCTTATCATGTCTTTAAAAAGGCTCTTAGTAATGTGTTCACCTAGTCATACATTTATGCAAAATTTTCGAAAGTGAAATATTTCACCCATGATTTCTTCATATGAGTGTTTTCTGGCATTTTGGAAGTCATGTTCAGTGGAATTTGAATTGAGGAAATACTAGTTTGTTAAAAGCATGCCCCGTGTGCATGTCGTGTGCTCCTTATACGAGCACATTACTGCTGGTTGTCTGAGAGTAGAAGTGATTTCAAGAATTCTCCCACAACTCACTCAGCATTGTCAAACAAGGGCTCTGGATCAGAAGCTAATTGAGTGTGAATGTACCTCAGCCACTGGAAATATGTGAGTACTGGAGAAGAAATGAGGTGTGAAACTTGAAACCAGAAGCTAGTTTAGACACCTCATCAAGATATATTTTTTAAAAGGGAATTACTTGTTAATACAACAAATGCAGGCATCTAAATGTCAGATACATTTTTCTTTTAAAAGTGAAAATCTTAAAAATATTTCATTTATCAAAATTTTTGTATTTATAGATTTCTACATATGTTTTTATAGTGGTATTATAAATATTAAGCACTTTGTGTGTGAAACCATGTATTTTGCTCAGCCTAACACATCGTCTCCAATTGTAGTGCATCTGAGGCATATTATCTTTAAAGAGCTTGATGCTCCAGGCTAATTGTCATGCACAAGTATCACCAGTACAGCAAAACACCCCAAAGAATCAGTGGTCCAGTGACAGAGCTGGTACACATATTCATTAATATGTTACTGTATTTAATGTTATAAAGTTATACAAATATAGAGCTTCCTACAACAGGACAATAGACCAAAGATAAAATTACTTTCAATTGTTTTTGTATATATATTAATTTCAGATTATTTCTGTACATTATGATCCAGAACTATCAGTTATATAAAATCCATACGGGAAAAACATATTATAATAGGAACCAAGCATATAATAAAAAGGAATTTTGAAAAAGACAATTTTGTATATAAAAAGTAAAAGTTGACAATAAAACAAAACAAACCAAAAATCTAACTGCAATTTCAGCTAACAATTCTGAAGGTTAAAATTATAAGACTAAAACAGTCATACTAAATAAATAAAACAAACACAAATGTGAACAGATAATATCAGAGGAAAGCATAATGAAGTTAATAAATCCTCAAACTGGAAACAAAAAGTAAAAGAGAAAAAGGCAATAGCAAAAACAAAAACAAGCATAATTTTTATGCCCACCTGTGCATGCAAGAATTTCAATAGCAGCTTTATTGGGAAATTAATTGAATGTGACAAGTACCATGGCAGTCCTGATAAATTCCCATCAGTACTGTCTAGTCATAGAGGGTTATTTTTTCTCCAAATCTTTGAAGTAATGTTTATAAGAATTTAATTGAACATACAGTGGATAATAGAAATGATTTTCAAGTTGTTACTATGAACAATAACAATAAAAGAAAATTTGAGTCTTTGTAAGAGCCAGCCAGTGCAGTCAAGAAAAGATATTGTATATATTGTATAATTTATAAAGTGTTTTAATAGGTGGATACAACTTCCTAAGAGTCAAAAAGATCCTAAAAGTAGGAAGATATGGGATTGTACAGTAATCAGATCTAAATGCATAGATGGATGCCTAGAAGAACATTTTTATTATTAATATGTGGTACTATTTTAAAGCATCTAAAGGAGTAGTTACATCTGTCACACTTTTAAGTGAAAAAGACTTGCCTTTCAGAAGGCACAATAGAAAATGATGTTCTTTAAATAATGGTAATTGTTGAAATTATGGGAATGACACAATAAATCACTACCTTTGATTGACTTTTTTATGCACTTGAAAAAATGTCAAAATGAAAAAGCTAATTAATTCAGGGTAACTTTATTATTCCAAATCCTTATTAAAGTACAGGAAATGTTAAAAATGAATTGTTGAGTTAAGTAAGCAAACTACGCACTATTCCCACTTTTTTGTAGTCTACTCTAAATGTGATTAGCTGGCCATTGTGTTCTGTTCTCACTGAAACCTTAAGAATGACTTTTAGTTATTCTATGAGCTAAGAATTCTCTCCGTGTGAAAGTGATAAACGGAGGCAGTGACTATGCCCTTGGACTGTTTAACAATCCAATTAATATAGGCAAGTGACTCATGAACACATTGAAAATGATTTTAATTTCTTGCTATTTTGACAGAAAACAGTGACTTCAATTGATCATATAAATGTCTATTACAACACTATAGTGAAGACATCAGTGGCAAACTGGTCAGTGACTGTCATGGATGGAAAGGTATGTAAAACTGACTGTGACAAAAGGAAACTCAAAATGACCCAGAATCTTGCAGCATATATATAAAAGAAAATTGGTAGAATTTTTTTTCTGAAAGAGGGAATTTAAAAATATTTACCATAGATTATTTTTAAACTTGAATTATTCTAAATTTTCAATATTAATTGAAGACAATAATACACCAATCTTCAAGCGACCATGCTTAACCAAAGACTGAATTATATGCTGTTTTTATAGAAAATGCCCAGTTGTCATGTAAAGAAACAAACAGAAGCGTATCCTCCTGCAAAATGTTCCCAGATCTGCAGCTAGTGCCTGAATCCATGAGGAACCCTCTGTTTTTTCCCTGTGGGCCCTGGCTTGCTGTCACATAGGACAAGAGTTAATCTGCTCTTCCATGTCTTATGACCTGGTGCCTCTTTGTGCTTTGAGGTCTTTTATAGATAAGGGTTACTTCAGCCCAGGAACTGCAATGCTGCCACAGTTGAAAAGATAATCGTGACAGCCACTAAGTAACTAACAGGGGAATAGCACATTCAGCGTGGGGCTGCTAGACAATAGGACAATCCACATTTTGGCGAGGTAGCGCAGAATGGCGCAAGATTTCGTCATGTCGCCTGGAACAGCATGCAATGTAAATCTTGTGAAATGTTCATTTCATTTAACACTTAATGGTTGACTGTGGGTCACTGAAACTATAGAAAATGAAACTCAATAAGGAGGAAATACTGTAATTACATATTTCTCCCCCCAAGCCTTGGAGGCCCAAAGACTGTGTTCAGGAATATAGCAGATGGGAGGAGGATATTTTGAAATGCAGCAAAAATGGTACCTCCTCTATCGTCCTGACACCCTGGCTTGCTAATCAGTGTGGCTGCCCCTGGCTAGGCTGTTCCTTTTCCTGCCCAGCCAAAGTAATCTAAAAAGAAAATATTAAAGCAAAAATGAAAGTCACGCTTGGCCATATATCACTAATTTATTTACTGAGCTCCTGTTTCCCTAGACAGTTCTGCACTGTCCTCGCCTGTCATTTCCAAAGGTCTTAGAGCTCAAAGAGGGACCTTCGGCTGTATGCAGAGTTAGAGATGGCAGCTGCCACAGTCTGCTGAAAAGCCGTGTCTTTTTGTATTTCTTGTGCTGGACTTAGAGGTTAAATTTTCTGAAAGAAGAAGCTGTGTGTGCTTCAAAAGATTTTTAAAGATTTATTTTACTTTTTATTACTATATGCTTGCGATACATAATAATTACATTCATCTTGATCAACTGGGACATATATGCATCTCATCTTGATCAGTTTTGCTCCTTTTATCCTTTGCCATGGCCACGGTCTATCCTTCAAAAGTCTTCTGCAGCCTGTGGAGTTTAAAGCCATGACTGACAAGTGTCCTTTGGCCCAGCTTTTTCCTCCAGGCTTGTCATTTGGTCCTCAATCTGCATTTTCCTTCCTCATTTGTGCCAAGTCCTCCTGCCTGACACATGTTCTCCCCTCCCACCTTCCCCCCCTTTCCCTGAAGCCTCAGCTTGAGCTCCTGCATTTTCCTCCATGGCTTTGCCAAGTTTCTGCGATAATTTATTTATTTAGAGCAGTTTTGGCAGCGGACTCTGCACTGTCTCCTAATTATTTGTCCAGTTTCCTCATTATGAGGTTTTCAACAGCAGGTCTCTAGTTCATCTGAGACCTAGCTCAGGACTTGGTGCACAGCAGGAGCTAAAAAAAAAAATTAAATGAATGGAGACAAGAAAATAATCCCAGCTAATCTATCCTAATTTGATCTAGTCAAAGTCAAAGGGAAGGAATGGTACATCCGGAGATGCTGAGCTCAGAGGGATGTGGAAGGGCTGGAGAAGAGAGAAAGTTTCTGATGCACAGGGAGCAGGTGCTGGAGATAGACTCTCTTCAGTAGAGCAAAGTAACCAAGCAACGCTGTCAGCGTCTTGAGCCTTACTGCTGCCCACATGTTCTTCTTCAGAGCACTTTTCTTTACTTTTATTGCTTTTTTATTTTTTTATTTTGAAGATAGTAAAATACAACAAAACAAGACAGAACAAAGCCAATCGAGACAATGCAGTGAAATTGGTACAGAACTCCACAGTAGGATACCGGGATAACAGTAATAGGTACCATTGTATATCTCGTTATCTTCACAATAGTTGTCCATTTAATCAGGTATAGCAAAATCAAACCAGAAACAGAACATTATAAAACCTATCAAAACAGAATAGTGAATAGAGCAAAGCAATTTAGCAGAAAGAAGCAAAACAGTGAAAACAATAGTTGCCTTCAGAGAGAAGATAGAAGGAAATCCCCCATATTTGCTGTATTGCATATTGTCATCCTCCAGAGATGCTCAGACCTCTGGCCCCAGGTCAGCATAATCAACCCTACAATACAAGCATTTAGTTGCTTTATGTGTCTTAGTTGCTATCAACTCTGCTGTCCTCTACACAATCCAGTTGCTAACCGGGGGTAGGATGGTGGGGTGTGAGACATTTGATTCTCAGTCCACGTGCCAGTAGGCTCACGGGAGACGCTGACCTGTTTTCTCCCAGTGCGCTGTGGCTTGCTCGCACCATCACTTACCAGGAAGGAGGGCTCGTTGCTTTCTTGCTTAGCCCCCCAAGTTCCAACATGGCTGGATCTCGGGAGACATTGACTTGCTTTCTCCCTGGGGCGCCTGCTGCTCACTTGTGCTGATTCTTTTATTGCTTTTCCTTTCACTTGATTATGAATTTAGGTACAGTTCTCCCTTGCCCCCTGCATTTTGCCATTATATGGGTATCTTGCCATTATACGGGTATTAGGCATCTTTGGGAAGGTGTGGAATCCAGCATCTTTCTTGCATTTACTCCTAGGAGATAGTTTCTCATGTTCAGACACTTCCTGTAGTCCTGCAGTGCAGTGCACCCCATTTTTTTCCCTTTGGTACTGGAAATTGAACTCATGACCTTGTGCTTGCCAGGCAGGTGCTTATGCCACTGAGTTAAATCCTCAGCTCTGCACCCCATTTTTAAGGTGGAGGCGCCTCTATCTCTAGATAGGTGCTCATCTGTGGCAACTGCTGAAGGGTAAATATTAAATTCACTCTGAATCGGCAATGAAAAGGCTTCTTCTACTTGCCAGGAAAAATGGGGCTCTCATAATGTTATCACTAAAGAAATAGTTGTCATGACAACTATTTGTATGACTTGGAACAGTCACTGGATTCGCACTCTTGATGTCGGGTTTCCAGTACATGGGAAAAATATAGCCTAATCAGGCTTGTGTTCAACGTGTGGTATGTTTCCCTAGCCTTCTTGACATACTTGATTGAGTTTTCAGAACCTCAGGTGATTTTTATGCATCTTTATTTTCAGCCCTCCAGACATGTGTTTATGTCAGAATTGTCCCTCTGCTTAACCTCACTCTCAGTTTCTTCAGTTGTGTAGCTTGGCAATCTACGCATGTGAGATTCAAATCTTAGCAAGCTGGAAACAATTTGGTTGAATTCGAAAACATTTTTAGTGCCCACTGTGGGCAGGACACAATGCCAAGCTGTTATGGCTCGTATCTAGATGTCCCCTCAAAACCTGATGGACTCATAGGTGGAGGTTCTTGGAGCTGGCTAGATCATGAGTGCAGAGTGGGATTAATTGAGGGCCTGTGGCACTAAATTAGCCCACTGGTTGGAATTATCATAGCTGTGGCTGTGGATGCTGCAAAAGTATAGAAAAAACCCTAAGGCATGTGCCTAAAATTACATAGCAGCTTACAATTTGAAAATAAGTATAAATTTGGCTTCCTGTTATGACAAGTACTGTACAGAGTAGTATTATTATAAATTAGAATTTCTAGCACAAATCACAGGAGAGTGAGGTGAGTGTGTAAGACTAGAAAACCCAAGGTATATTTTTTGCACTCCGTCTTGGTTTATCTGTTTATTTAAGCAGCATAGTTTTATTAAAAATTCATCTCTGGGATTCAGTATTTTTCTCTGTAAAATGAAGTTACAAAACTATTTTATTTTCAGATCGATTTGGGGATCTAAATGAATCAGCATATACAAAGTGCTTAGAGCAATGATAATATAAACTAGCAATAATAATAACATTATTACCAGATGCTGTTCATTGCAGGTCCATCCTGCATATCTTGCTTTCCTGGCTTAGGCCAAATTTGAGTCATTCTAATCATTAAATTGACTTAGAGACATGGACTCATCATCTATCCATTCCCCCATCCATCCATCCATCCATCCTTCCATCCATCTGTCTGTCATTTATTCAATATGCCTAAGTTATGAGATCAGGGTTTAGGTGCTATGTATAAAGTGATGCATAGAAAGTCTGAAGAGGAAAAATTAAGATTAGTGATGTGGCCTCAGGATTCCATGGAGCCATAAAATTGCAAAGATGAATCTGATATGAGGTGTCTAAGGTTTTATTTTGCCAGGTAAATATGTTAATAAGGACCAACTTTTATTTTTGTTCCACTATGTTTTAATACCTCAAACGGTAGGAAGAATGTGATATTAGAATAATTGAGTCTTTACAGTGAAATAAATTTTGTATTGGGGGAAGAGCTGGCACATTATAGTTGCTGAATAGTAATTTGTTGGTTGAACATGCTATTCCTTTATTTTCTCAGGATTCTGCAGATTAGTAAACCTTTGTTGGCACACCAGTATCTAGGAATATGGGAAAGATGTGCTTCTATTTAGCTTGAACTTAGATACATTTTACTTCATGCATCTTCAAGAAAAAAAAAGAAACTAGATACAAATGTATAAGGTTACCTGACAACAGAAGGTGATGCATGATGTCTGAGCAAAAAATGTTACAGGGATAAAATTGAGAGTGTTCTTTCACAATTATGGGAATGAATTTTATTTGATAAATCAAACTTTTATGAGCTTTGTGACCCTTACATGCCTTGTGGTTAAGGAATCTATTTCTGAGAGTTTAAAAAGGAACTTTATGATTAACAGTTAAATATTTCAGGGTGCACAGTGCTTGCTCTCTGTACGGATAACAAGATAGAATGTAGAGATATAAATCAAGATCATGATTTCCTATTTACCAGGATCATCTTTTATCAGTGCCCTTTGTTAGATATGATCCCATTTTCAATAAGTGTCATTGTTTTCTCACCTTTGTCCTCTATCTTTTCAGCTTGTAATTATAGACTTAGATCAACAGAATGCTTCTTTCCAAGGCTTATTAGAAACCATAAGATGTTGCATTTTCTCTCAATTTTAATCAGGTCTGAAAAATATTTTTCTTAAATAATTTTATTGTCACTGGAACCACCGACCAAGAAACAACTACAATGCAACTGCTTTCTTAGGACTGAAAGCAGCAACAACTCTTTACCTAGAATGAAATACAGCGGTCTAAAGTAATGGTGACTTTCTGCTTTTGCAAAGGGCTAGAACTTGAAGGACAGAAAATTAATGTGAGGAGAGAAGCTTGAAAGATTGTAGTTCCCTGCCTGGCACTGAGTTTTTAAGCATGGATTCTGGAAGGTTGGGAGAGGGTGCTGGATGAGTAGGGTAGCATATTTGGGGATGGTGTCAACTTTCAGACCATAGGAATGAAGAATCCCATTTCCTGGGAGGCAGAGAGCTCCTTAAAGTCTGCTGTAAATGAACAGTAACAGATGCCAGCTGACAGTGTTACCCAGGGTCCACCTGTTGGGCAGCCTCAGCCTTTTTGAGATGCAGAAATCGAATTATCTCTAATGCCATTGTGTTCACTGAGACTTTCTATTTTCCAGCTTCCTATGATGTTATTAAAAATTTCAGTGTACTTTATAAAATAAAAGTCAAGATCAGGAATATATATGGAAGACCTAAAGCTCATGAAGAATAATTCACATTTTCACTCTATACCTATTTACTCTGACTTTAGACACAATTCTAATGTGTTTAGTTATTTGTTGTGTTGGCTTGGATCAGTAGAAAAAGAGATAATAGAGAGTAGAGAACTTTTAGTAGCAAAAAGGAAGAATTCAGTTATACCTTAAGAAAAAAATGGTCTGCCTTCAAGAAACATGGCAAAATAGTCTAAATAGCAGAAACAAAACAAAACACTATCACCCAATTATTCCTTAAATCTAGAGCACAAACTCTAGTATTCCTTGATTCTTTAGTGCCATTATATTTAGCACTGTTTATGAAGACACACAATGAATAGAAATTGCTTTTATTTACATGTTTGAAAAGAAAGTTAAGATGATTGCTTATTATACAGATAATTCATTTTTTCTTTGGGGAACTATATGAAATATGTAACACATGAAATTGGAAATAAATTTATCCAAGCCCTCTCCCTAAAATCTTTTCATTTTTTCTTCAAAAATCATGTCTCCACTTAGCAGTAAAGGAAATGCAGCCAAAGAAAAAGTTACCAAACTGAAACAAGAGGTATATTTTGCATATTCTAAAGAAAAAGTCTGAGAACACTCATTCTTCTTTTCATAATGACATCCTTGGGAATCTAAAAGACAGACAAGATTTATGTGGTAGGTGCGGTGATCAAGCTGGCATTTCACATTCATTTTCAGAACTGCACTATGTAGGTGCTGTCCTGAGATTTTTTTTTTTTTGAGGCATTTCCTTGGTTTATAGTATTTGTAGGTCTGGGTGATTTTGTGCAACTGTAACTATTTCTTGAATCAGGTCATCGTAGCCACTGCATAGTGGGGACCAACTCAGCAAATCTATCACCATAATTTGATCATTTCAACATTTGCTGAACTCTTGTATTTTTTGATCTTCTGGATTATATATAGTTTATGTCATGGAATTTATTCCATTGGTATTTTTCAAACCCATTGTTCTCTTCACAGTACTGAAATCAGAAAAGATGATGAAATATACAAGGGTATCTCATATTGCTTCTGTATCAGCCACAAAGTCTAGCTCAGGTCTGTGGATACCTTTGTCATTTAATAAACATACAATGGTCAGTAAATGCATTAAAATCTAGTTTTAAGAGTGAACTAAAAAAAAGGGAAATATATTGGGAACTAAGGGTTATGTGGTATGATCCAAATAGCAGTGAAGGTTTACATTTAAAAAAAAATTCAGTAAAACACATAGACATTAAACTCCCTCAACATTCCCACTTCCTTCACACACATTTATCCTGCTGTTCTTGCCATGTGGAGAAATAGTTCTCAGAGACCTTTCCTGTGAGAGTTTTTGGCTGCTCTTCTGTAGCCGTCTCTACATACTGAAATCATTTAAAATGTTTACCTTTCAGGATCGTTTTGACTTTGGGGAAGAGCCAGAAGTTGCATGGTGCCAGATCTGGTGAATAAGGTGGATGTAATGTTTTTAATTGATTCAGGACATCAAGGTGGCCATGAAAAGATGTGAAAGAGAGGACTTTCAGAACTGCTTCAAAAAGAGGCAAAGAATGATGGGATAAGTGTGTTTCAAGAGGGGAAGTACTTTAAGAGAGATTAATGACCATGTATCTTTTACTGTAATTAAAAAATATTTAAATATTAACCATATATTTCATCACACATCATAGCCTTGAGCAAAGTAACTCAGTGGCTTAAGTACCTGTTTGGCAAGCAAAAGATCCTGAGTTTGATTCCTGGTACCAAAAAAAGAAAAAAAAAGGTAATGAAAAACACAACTAAATATAAATATTTTCTTTTTCTTTTTCTTTCTTTTTTTTAATCTAGGCTGCTCTCTTGAAAATTTCCAAACTGGTTATTGTGACAGATGACAGCAAATGCACTGGTAATTACACTGATATGGCCAAAACATTGTGAAATACAAAAATTCTGTAAAACCTCTATTGATCTGTATACTCTGAAAAGTTAGGCAAAGATGATTAATCTCATATGTGCTTTACTGCACATCTATGTCTTTGGAATAATTACAACACTTATAATCTATTCTTTTTTTTACAATCTATTCTTATCCTCATCATAATAATAGGTTTTCAATTTATGATTCAAAGAGCAGCAAAAACTGCAGAGCTTCATTTATACTTAATCTTGAGCCTAAGGCTTTGGAAACTATTTATTGTAAAGGAACTAATTTTTTCTCTCTTTTTAAGTTGATTGGTTGTGGACCTGTATTTTTGTATAATACAATCAAAATGGACCTGTGTATTGTAATAGTTTGAATATTGCTTTTCTAAAATTTTACTGGAAATAGACATTTTACATTTGTATACATTTATGGAGTATGCAGTGATAGGACTTATCAGTACAAAGATTAAAGCAGACTAATTACGATATCCATCACCCTAAATACTTATTATTTGGGATGAGAAAATTTGAAATTGATTCCTTTAGAAATTTTGAAGTGTGTAATATGGTATTATATTCATCATATCATGCGATTATCTCAAAAAATGCAAACAAAAGCATTCCTGCTGTCAGAGAAAAACATTACTAAATTCTAACAGGGGTTTGATATAGCAAGGAATTGGCTTGTAGGAAATGAAGACAATTCTAAAGAGTCCAGGAATCTGATTTTTTAATTTTTTTATATGTTCTGGACAGAAATCCTTTGTCTGAGGACTGTTCACTAAGATTATTTCCCAATTTGTGGGTTTTCTTTCACTATGCTGGAGATTTCTTTTGACATGCAAAAACTCTAATAGAGATGTGATAGCAATTATTGATTCTGTGAAGTATTTCATGTGCGATTTAATTCTTGTTCATGAATTCTCTACCTACCCTTATGTCTTCAAGATTTCTACTTACTTTGTCTTCCAACAGATTTAGTGTTTCTGTTTTAATATGTAGATCTTTGCTCCATTTAGAATTTAGTTTAGCACACGGTGATAGGCATGGGTTTGGTTTTAGTTTTCAGCATAGGGAGAGCCAATTTTTCCAGCACTATTTATTAGAGAGACTATCTTTTGTCCAGTGGATGTGTTTGGACCCTTTATCAAAGATAAGGTGGCTGAGTGTGTTTGTAGTTGTAGTTGTATCTTCTATCTATTTCATTGATCTTCAGGTATGTTTTTATTCCAGTAGCATGTTGATTTTATTACAGTAGCTTTGTAGTATAATTTCAAGTCAGGAATTGTGATGCCTGCTCCCTTGCTTTTGCTGCTTAGAATTGCCTTTGCTATTCTAGGTCTCTTCTTGTTTCAGATGAATTTTAGGAGTCATTTCTCTATATCTGTGAGGTATGCTAGTGGCATTCTGATTGGGATTGCATTAAATCTGTATAACAATTTTTGGAGAATGGCAATTTTCACAATGTTTGTTCTTCCTATCCATGAACAAGGAATGTCTTTCCATTTTATGAGGTCCTCTTCAATTTCTTTTTTTCAGATCCCCAACATTCAAAGACCCATTCCAAAAATAGGCATCTGAGAGGAATAAACAGTTCTCAGATGAAGAAACACAAATGGCAAATAAATACATGAAAAAACCTTCAGCATTATTGGTCATTAGAGAGATGCAAATTAAAAAACACTGAGATTCCACCTCACTCCAGAAAGAATGGCCAGGATAAAGAAAACTATCAACAACAAATGCTGGAGGGCTGCGGGGGAAAAGGAACTCTTCTACACTGTTGGTGGGAGTGCAGACTACCACTGTGGAGATCAGTCTGGAGATTCCTCAAAAAGCTGGGATTGGAAGTCCCATTTGATCCAGCTATTCCACTTCTGGGCATATTCCCTGAAAAACTGAAAAGATCATACCACAGTGATATATGTGCACCCATGTTTATAGGAGCACAGTTTGTAATAGCCGGATCTTGGAAACAACATAAATGCCCATCAACTGAGAAATGGATAAAAAAAAAGTGTGGTATTTTTATGCAATGGAGTACTACTCAGCTATAAAGAATCATCACACTGAGATGTTTATAAGTAAGTGGATGCAACTTGAGACCATACTTAAAAGTGAAATAAATCAAACTCACATGTGTGAGTATCATATAGTCTCCCTAGTGTAAGAAATGGTAAGAATACATAAGATACAAAATCTCAATAAATACAGTGAAAGTATAAGAATCTGCTTAAAGGGGAAAAATAATATCTCAGGGAAAATGAGGAAAAAGAAAAAGGAAAGGAAAAGAAAAATATATAAAATTATATAAACACACAGGATAGCTAAGATGATTGTGCTGCAAATTCTATGAGTTCTTGGAACAAAATAGTTAACATTCATAGGATTGGAGTAACTGTGCATATTATTGTTTGATGATCTGAGGAACTCTTGAAGGTCATTATATAAAATAACAATCCTAGTTATGCTCATACCATCTTGTTTTGAAGGCCTGTATTGTCAGTGTTTTGGGCTCTTTGCTATTGTTATTTATTTGTCTTTTTTGTTTTGTGTTGTTCTAAGAAATTGTTTTGTTTTGTTTTCCCTCTAACATAGAAAGGATAGGTATACATGTAGAGACTCATACAAGCATAGGACTTCTCCTAAACAGTTTATGAGAACTGATTATATAACACATGATGAGATGAACAGCTACTTGGAAGAAAAAGAGACATTAAGGTACCCAGTCCTGATTCCATAGCATCATGCTGTGCAATCCAGCAACGCTATTATTCTTTGTTCAGAGTGATTTTAGTCTGTTTTGTATTGTTTAATTTCAACATATATGAAGGTATGGACAGCTATTTTGAAGAGAATGAGAGACATTATGGCAGCCATTGTTGACTTCCCTGATGTCTGGTTTTAAAGACCTAAAATGCCTTCATCATCCTGTTCTGATCAGTATAATGCTATTTTGTTTTGTATGAAATTATCGTATGCGAAGTTATGGACAACTATTTAGAAGAAAACAAGAAACAATATGATAGACAGTGAAGATCTCCTGTTGTCTTGCTTTGAAATCTGTGTCTCTTACATTGTTTTCTTGTGATCTGTTTTGTTATGTTTAATTTTATCCTCTTTAAAATAAAATAGAAAAATGTTTTACTATAGCTTGTTCAAAAATAAAAAAAAAATAAAGAATCCAGGAAGAGTAGCATGAGAAGCAAGCCCTGTACCTCAGGGTGACATATAGCACCTAGGAAGGGACCCCTCTGGGCTTAGCTTCTAACTGCACTGGGAAGGACCCTCTAGCACTGTGGGGAGCACAGAAGTTGCTGTAGTAGAACTTGTGGACCTTGCTGGAGATGAACTGCTTGCTGCCGGGCAAATGTTCTGTGAAGCTGCCTGCAGGGACTTGAAGGGAGGCTTCTGTGTTTAATCATGAAGACTGTAAGCCTGATCCCTTTTTTTTTTAATCCTGTACTGGGAATTGAACTCAGGACCTTGCACTTGCTGGGCAGGCACTTGTACCACTTAGCTATATCCCCAGCTGATCTCTTTTTCTTATTTGGCCTTTTACCAGGGGTCCCAGTGGCAACTAAACGCTGGTATGAAGCAGGTCAAGTCCCTAGGTAAAGTGCAGTATATTCTCAGGTCCTTTGAAACTTGTTTTTAGAATCTGAGGGAAGTGAAAAGAGAAATATAACGGTAAAAAAAAAATCTGTTGAAAATGTTGAGTCCTTTCTTTGAGAGGATTTAGGATCCATTTTTAGCACTGTGTTAAAAATATATAATTAGCTTGTTGATTTCTAAGCCATATCCCAAAAGAACTATTAATTGAATTTTTTCAGATTGTAAGAAATCAGAACCAATTCTTTGGAAATCAAAGGAATTAAAAATGAAGGACTTCACTGGAAAGTTGGTAAAATTAAAGAAAGAATTGAGCAGCCTGGAGTTTTGCAAGACAGGTCTAAGTACAACTTTGAGGTCTCAGTCCTCTCCAATGTCCTCTACCTTCAACCCTTGGCCTGAACTCAACCCAGTTTCTGTAAATGTGGGTTTCCAGGCCTCACCACTAGGCACAGGAGGGCGACTGAGCGATCCATTTTAGGTAAAATTACACTAACCTGGATCCCGCAGTGGTAGCTCCAGGTATAGACTCACATAGTGTGGTTTTGACCAACAGGAGATTTAACTGAGAATTAAGGGCGGAGCCAAAAATATTGGCATCCTGTTTAGCTGGGCAGATGACAAAAATAAATCTATACAAAGGGAAAACTTTACCTGTAGCCAATCATTGCAAATAAAACATTTGAGAAACTATCTGGGAGCAGCAGACTCTGTTCCCTCAAGTGATAGCTGGTCCTCATTTGGGAATCTTTAGCTCATGATTAGCAAGAAATTTATTTCCATCAGATAAAGTCTGGCCATAATGAACATCTTCCTGATAACTCTTGTACATTTTTCCAAGAAGCTGAAAATGGTAATTAATGCAAAAGCTGTGTTTATTGGTTCGTGAAATTGAGTGTGTGCAGTCTTTTGATACTGGGGCTTTCTGATAGTAAGAGTTGGGGACGGGGACGAGAAACACACTACATATTAAAGACTCAATTTACTTGACAAGATATGGCAACAAAGAAGACCTCATGTCTATGAGAATCTTGGGCTTTTGCTTGGTTTACTAAAGCAGAGACAACAAAGCAAGAAGCAGCTGTTTTGTCCCTTTAACCCTCCCTCATACGCCTTACCATTCCAATAAGGTAACTACAGGCTGGGGTGACATTGTCTGTGACACTTAAGGACACAGCTAAGATGCTGGCCCTCTCAACTGTTCTGTGCTCTTTGCAAGAGGTCAGGTTGGGAAACTGTGTCTGAAAGATTCCTCAAAGCTCTCAAAGGACACCTAGGAAAAAGGGGCTAGAAAGACTCCTCTGCAATAGAAAAAATAGGAAATTGTACTTATAAAGATTCTGGGACAAGGATTCTAATGACAGGAAACCATGTTCTTTGCAGTATAAGTTGTGAGTTTTAATTGTTTCTAAATCTGAATTTCAAAGTAATTTTTAAAATCAAATATTAGCTATGAGATTAAAAAAATGCTGAGGTGAGTCTTGAAGGAATTTTACACAGAGAGTATGTATGCACACATGTGCATACACACATCATATCAAACACATAATACACATATAAACAAGGACCATATATGTATACATCCTTCACATATGTTACTTGAACATAGAACCATAATACTACACATACACAAACTACTTAGAGCCCCTCCAATACATGTACTCATACATGTGCAAATGTTATCACATACCACACAGTATGACAAGCAAACACATCACGTAAGTATGCAATTCTATTACCTACCTCCATGAGTTCCATCGTAGATTACACATCACCCTCATGCACATCTGGTAACATAAGACTCAGTTACACTGTAACCACACCTAATGCACACACTGCATGCTGTTGGAAGTATACACATCACTTGCCCAACACAGCATAGCACACGTGACACATACACAACAAAGACACATACCCCTTGCAAATCACAAATACAGTTGGCTCCTATACATCCCACATGATACATGTGCCATAATAGACTTTTCAGACATGTCGTACTATACATAACACTTACATGATCACCTATAATTTGCTGTGTTTGATTTGACCGATTTCTTTCATGTCTAATTTCATGTCAAAGGAGCAACTAAGAAGACTCAAAGGAGATATAGGGGTAAAAAAATACTATGAAATTAAGGGGTGATCCATGTCATATCTGTAATGTGGAGCTGAATAGAAACAACTGGATCAACGATCTACCCAATTTTGGGGGGAATTATACTGACAAACTCATCAGCCAGGATTTCAGCACCTATGGACATGGGCTGAAGCTATGTAGCCCCTGGGGAGGATACATTTCTCAATACTCAGTTCGAATGTGACTGTGGAAAATAATAGACACTAAGAAATTCCCAGGGCAAGAGCAAAATGAGATTTTCACTGCTGTGGGAGGAGTAGTATTTCTTTTTTCATGTAAACATTTTTTTTATTGCCCTGAACATAAATGCTAACAATCTCCCAGTTTTCCCCTTTCACTATGGAAATTGTAATTGGACTACAGGTCACTGGTCTTCCAGGAGGCCTATCTGTTCCTAACAGAGAACACAAGTAGGACATTGTGTTGTCCCCAGGCACAGCAACTGGACAGCACTTGGGACTGACTTCCTTGGGGCCATGGTGAGTGTGTTTTATGTGTGAAAAGACAGGCGACCTATGGCAGAGACTTCTGACTATCTGTAAAGCCCTGATGTTTACTGTTCATACTGTCATTGGAGGAGTACAATGCCTTGCCAGTGGCCACTGTTGTCAGTCTCACTTGGTTCAAAAGCAGGGAGGGTCACATAATAGGTGACTCATGTGAGAAAGGGGAAGGTGATGCATATCAGCTCTGGATGAAGAAGTGAGCATGACTTCACCGCCAGCAAGCAGTGAATTCAAACTTGAGAGAATGGCAGTGCTATGCAGAAGTGAGGGACCCTGAATTATCACACAAAAGAAGGGCTTCCACCAGCTAGAAACCCTGACATTGGGCTATGATATGAGAAGAATAAGTATCTTTTACTTTAAGGTACTTTACTGTAGGATTTGTGGATTATAGCAGCACTACATTACTGCAGACCTCATAAATAGATATTACACAGATATTATATAGACTGATATATGGTATGTATGTATATATGGTATATATGTATATATGGTATATACATACCATATATCAGTCACAACCACACACATATATTTCCTTACAGTTTGGTGGAAGCCTCAGGGACTTCATTGCTGTACCAGCATTTGCATGAGAAGGTCTCAAGATCCATGGTCACTCTGGACAACTGAGGAGACAGTCACAGTTAGAAGAGTAAGTTCTTGATTAGCAGAGACTAATACGCAATTGGAGATTTCTCAGATGGGCTTTGTTCTCTTGAGTCCTCAAAGATCAGGAGCACTCTTACTCTACATTGAGATGGGTGAGAAAAAAAGTGGCATTGAAGGAAGTGAAATGAAGAGATAGCACTGGAGTGGATAAGTGGATAGTTACAGACACAAAAGAGTGAAGCGGTTTTTAGAAGGCAAGGACTAATGGGTGGTAGAGCTATGTAGGGCAAAGTCTGCTAACTACCTGGTCAGCAATTGTTACTTGGTTTTCCCATTATTGGGACATGATATCTGACACCTGCAATTTAAAGGAGATTATATTTGGCTCACGATTTCAGGGGGTTCGGTTCATAGTGAATTTAAGGTGGGAATGTCATAGCTGAAGGTTGTGGTGGAGCACAGTTCACTGTGACCACAAAATAGAGCAGGTGAACAGCACCAAAGAGAAAAACGTAAAGGGCCAGATATATATTCTAAAGTCACACTTCCATGACCCACCTAGAAACACCCAGAAGTGTGCTTTACTAATCCCCTGAGTGGCTCCCAAGCCAATCAAGTTGACACAATTCAGCTTAACCACCAGAGTGACCTTTCTACTTTACTGCTCTTCTTCCTGATTTGAGAGACAACTTAAATCACACATTAGGGATAGTTCATTTCCTCTAATAAAAGGCTAATTCCTAGAGGAAATTAAAACCGTTGCCAAGAACAATGTTTGAGATTATGTGTATGCTACGCTCGTTTCCCTACACACGGCTTCATGAATGATTAAATAGACGGTGGCTGTGGCCAAGGGCACGCACTCACACTTTGCTTGCAATGGAATTGGGTATTTTTTAAGAACAATTTTCCAGTTTTCATCTTAACATTTAATTTTTTAGCCCCATTATTTTTGTCAGTTTAAATAAATATTTTATGTGTAAATCAGTTCCAGCTTTCTAGAATTCACAGTAGATGACCATGCTAAATTAATAGGAGTTTGGCCAGGGATTTAGCTCAGTGGCTTAAGTGCCTGCCTTGCAAGCACAAGGTTGTGAGTTTGATCCCCGGTACCCCCCCCAAAAAAGAAAAATTAATAGGAGTTCTTGAGAACATTAAACATGAACTTTGAAAAATCCTTATTCTATCTCCAAAACTGTCTGGACACTCCTATTCTCACCTAATTTCAGAAGAATAGAAATTATTGTTGTTATTATTGTTGTTGCCTTACTGTACATTCTACTCTGTACTTGTAGTTTTATTTTTCCTAGTTCTTACTAGAGGTTCCATAACTTTTTCATCTTTTGTTCTGTATGTTTAAAGACTATTTTAGTTTGTAAACAGGAGTGTATCTCTTTAAAAACAATAGAAGAGGACACATAGACACAGTGAAAAGCCATTCTAAGTTCAAAACTGGATGAAGCAATGTTGTCAAAATGCACGCAATACCCACAGCAATCTACAGATTCAATACAATTCCTATCAAAATACTAGTGACATTTTTCATGTAATTAAAAATCTTAAAATTTGTATGAAGCCATGAAACCCCTAAATATCCAAAGCAATCTAAAGCAAAAAAAAAAAAAAATGAGGCAGGAGACATTATATTATCTGATTTAAAAATACCCTCAAAAGTTGTAGTAATCAAAAGCATGTGGTATTAGCACAAAACGACAACAGATCAGTGGCACAGAATGAAAAGCACAGAAGTCAACCTGTACATCAACAGCCAAGTGACTTTTATCAAAATTGCTAAGAGCACACAATGAAGAAGGACAGTCTTTTCAGTAAAACATGCTGGGAAAATCAGATTAAAAATAAAACTAGGCTCCTAGACTTTGCCAGTTACAAAAATCAACTCACAATGTTTTAAAATTTTAAATATAAGACCTGTAACTGTGAAACTACTAAAATAAACACAGGGGAAGTGCTTTAGAACATTAGAATAGGTGAAAATTTTAGACCCCAACACAGGAATTCTAAGGAAAAGTAGACAAATGAGAATACATTAAACTAAGGAGTTTCTATGCAGCAAAGGAAACAATAAAAAAGAGTAAAGAAACAACTTTTTCATAGCTGTACATCTGAAAAGGGACTAATATGTAGAATATATAAGAAAGTGAAATAATAGCAAAGTCAAATCACCTAGTTTTTTTTTAATAAGTGAAAAAATGGGCTGAAATAGATTTTCTGAAGAGAAGACATATAAAGACCAAGAAGTATAAGGAAAAAAAAACCCCAAAATTACAACAACAACAACAACAACAACAAAATAAACTCCAAAATTGAAAACAACTCCGTATCACTAATCATAGAGTGGTAAAACTCAAACTCCCAATGGAGTATTACTTTATCCTAATAAGAATGGCTATTTTCAAAAAGACAAAGGATAAGCACTAGTGAGCATGTGGAGAAAAGAAAACTTGCATGTAATTTTCATGGAGATGTAACCTATTACAATTATTGTGGAAAAAATGTGGCAGTGTCTTAAAAAATAATAAAAAACGAAGTTCAATGTGATGCTGCAATCCCACTGCTGACCGTGTTTCCAAAGGAAAGGAAACGGTCAGTGGAAAAGACAGCTGCACTCCGGTATTCACTGCAGGACAGCAGACAAGAAATGGAAGCGAGTTAGGGGTCCGTTAATTCCCACACGGATGTAGAAAACGTGGTACAGGGAATACTATTCAGCCCTAAAAGGAATGAAATCCTGTCATCCGTGACAACATGGATGGGACTGGAGATCACTGTTTTCTCAAGCAAAGAAAGTCAGACACAGAAAGATGACCACCGCAGGATCCCACCCATATGCGGAAGCTAAAATAGTAGATCTTGCAGAAGTTCAGAGTGGAATGAGTGGTTAGTTACCAGGTCTGGGGAGAGTGGTGGGGAAAGATAGATGAGGAGAAGTTGATCATAGGTACCAAGTTACAGTTAGATAAGACTAAGAAATTCTGTATAATGGGTCACTACAGGTAACAGTAATGTACTGAATGTTTCAAAGTGATACAAGAAGGGATTTTCAGTGTTTTTATCAAAAAGAAATGATAAAAATGTGAGGAGACAGATTCTTAAACTGCTCACAATTCACTTCGTGTGTCTGTGTGTGTAGCAAAACAACACATTGTACTCCATTAATATGTGCAACTTTATATTTTTATGTCCCAGTCAAAATAAATTTAATTTTAAAATGCAGCATATTATTTAGATTAAATGCAATGCAGATTAACTTAATTGATCCCACTGTCAATGATTATCACTGAAATGTGCTGATTTCATTGTCTTTGTGTATTTTTGGTTTTTCTATGCTAGATGTATTTTAAAGTTGTGTTCATGTCACACTTGGTCAGCAAACACAGCAATACCAAGGCCTTTCAAATCCCAGTGCTCTTCCAGCCAAGACCTTATCATCTTTCTTCTGTTGTTTACCATTCAAGTTCTTGAGATTTTCACATTCACCCTCTTCACTTCCTGAAGTCTCCTCTATGCCTACCCTATCAGCAGTATGGGAGCTCTTTCTAAAGTTACTAGTAACTTCCTAGTCATGAAGCAGTGAAATCATTTTATTTCCACCTTTTTTGATTTCTCTGTAACACTCCACATTGGCTATCATTCTTTTTCATTGGCTCTCATTTTTCTCTTTCTGCTTCTTACATTATCCTGTCTCCATTTCCTTTACCACCTTTGTTCTCCTTGGGGTTTGGAGTCTACAACAGGGATACAAAAAAATCTAGGTTTTGGAGTTATTATGTAAATGAAATTATGTAATTTATATGAGAGATCTGAGAAGCATCAAGGACAGAATAATTTCTCGGAAAAAGAATGCAGTCACTGCTAATGTGTTCTTTCTTGGACCAGTCGAATAGAAAGGTGTGTGAAATCCCAAAGGCAAGTACAATTATAAGTTTGGATTTCAGGAGTGAGAGTGGGAATTGTGGATCTGGGTTCACCAGTGCATAAATGACAGATGAAGAATGAACAATAGTTCTGTTAAAGGTTGAAGTGCTGCCTATGGTAATGGCCTTTCTTCTGGTAGATCCTGAAGTGACACAGAGAATCACATAGCAAAAGACTGGAAGACATGTACTCTTTTCCTCCATCTCCCTCTTATAAAGCAGTCAATATTCAATCACGACAGCCCCACACGGATGACCTGATCTAATCTTAATCACCTCACAAAGCCCCACCTCTAAACTTCATAGTCAGATTAAGTTTCCACCTTCTTAATATCTTCCATTGGGAATCAACTTTGAACTTGAGTTTTCAAAGGGAACGCATGATACCCAAACCATCGTAGTGTCCATTGTGTGTCAGGTGGAATTCTGTTCTCTGTTATCATTCAAGATTTCGGGCTGCTTGGCCAATCTCCACCTCCGATGTGGACAGTTACAGTGCAACACGCAAGAGAGCTCTAGAAGACCTCCTATGGCAAGAAGATGCTGTGGTTTGCTAGAGACCAACGTTCCTTTTACTCGTAATTTATTAGCTAAAACACATGAGGTGCACACATTCACAAAATTGTATGTCTGCTGCACACTGGAGAGATGGAGAGCTAGAAATATTTGATAATTGAGGAACATTTAATAAGTCACGACTGGAGTATGTTTCAAATGAAAAGAGGATTCTTTATATTATAAATAAACAATTATAGAAATGCATTGCTTTTTATTTAAAATTTGGATTTCTCACACAAAAGAAATCATGTGGTATTTAAGTCTGTGTGTGTGATTTATTTCACTTATCATTACAGACTCAAAATGCATTTGCTGCTCTACAAATGACTCAAGCTTGTCTTTAGTTAAAGAGGAGTTGTCTCCATTCATATGTTGCCATATGAACATACAGGCAGCTTCCAAAATGCAGCCGTTCTGAGCGGTGCTGCTGTAAACACAGGTATGCAGGAAGCACTGTGATATGACGCCTTGAACTCTTTTTGGGAATGTATCTAGGTGAAGAATAGGTAGGTCAAATGGAATTTCTAGCTTTAGGTTTTTGAGGAATCTCCATACTGGTTGATAGTTTTATTAATTTTCTTAGTTTTTAGAATAATCATTTGTAACAATGAGAGTTTCATCAATGTCTTCCTAGGGAAAAAGGAAAGAGTGAGAGGACTGAAGAAAAAGAAAGGATGAGAAAAGGATGAGGGACAGAAAGAAAATATAGATAGGTGTAGGAAGAAATGTTTCTTTGTTTATAGGTGTGATGTTTGCTAAAAATAAGGACATTTTTAAAAAATGTTAATTCTTCTAATGCTCGGTTTCATGAGAAGAGTTAAAGGTACATACTTATACATATTTCAGACACAACTAAACAGTATGAATTTAAAAAAGTGATTAGAGCTCTAGATCTAACAGCATGCTTAATTTATAAATTTAACATTTATTAGGGGAAATAAATATGTTTTATTCTTCCTATGAGTTCAAATCACACTTTAGTTGAAAGGATACTGTTGGAATAAAAGAAACATTAACATTTCTAGCACATTTTAAATTTGTATTGACAGTAGATGAGAATAGCAAGTAATTTTTGATGTGTCTTTCTCAACTGTTCTATTTTTGTATTTCAATGAACTCCTTAGATTTTCTGGTTAAATCTATTCCAGTTTTGAATTATTTTCTTGGGGAAAATAATTAAGGAAAAAAATTTCTGTTAGGGGAAAAGTTCACAGTAAGATGAGTTAATCAAAGCACAAAGGAAAGAGGATTAAATGCAATGAGGCAGCTACAATTTTAAATATTTTTTCCATCTCTTCAATCAAGACAAGTGTCTCGTTCTTAAGAGGGTTATAATCTAATAGGAGAGAAGGCGCAAGTACATAAAAAGATGAATAGCACTACAGGGAATCCAGATGCTTCAGATGTCAGAATTGGAAGTAGTTCATAAAAGCTGGAATAGCTTGGTCCTGAATTGATATTCAAAGAAATACAACAGGAAGGAGGTCTCCAACAATAGGGCATGACAGTTAATGTGCACAGGGTTTACCATGAAAGGGGTGAAGCTCTGAAATTGTGATAATAGTTGCCTAACTCTGTGGCTATTATGAAAATCATTATATGTTACCAATGACTGCATATTATGGTATCAATACCTGGGGTATTAAAAATATTAGGTGTTAGAGGTAGAGCTCAGTGGTAGAGCCTCTTCTTAGCATACAGTAAGCCCCACATTTGATCCCCTTCTTCACCCCACACACATATGCGCACACACACACACACACACACACCACACAAAATCTACAGAGAGGAGACTGCAGCAGCTATGGATATTATTCTCCTGCACTTTATCTCTCCCCTAGTATTTTTGAAAAAAAGGATATTGGCAGTGCTCAAGTTTACAACTGAGTTCACAAGTCATTAGACTAATAAAAAACTAAATGCAAAATAAATATAAGTGACTGCCTAGTTTGCAAGTTACCGAGATAGCTATAGGGACTGATGAGCCTTTCTGTCTCCTTTCTTTGAGTATAAAAACAACTTTCTACAAAGAATATTTGTAGTGTATTAGTGTAAGTCTGATGGTGTTGTGAGTAAAATGTGGTAGAAGGCTAAGGATGGATGCAGAGCAATGCATATTTGGCCTATTTTTCTCTTAGATACATTTTTTACTTTAATTCCGCTCTCTATGGTGAGGTTGGGTTGGGAAAGCTTTCTGTGGATTGGGTTTCCAAGTCAAAAGATCTGTTGGTTTCCACATTGGTTTGACCAGTAGGAGACAGAAAGAACTGAGGGAACAAGGTATTTCTCATCTTTTCTTCTTGACTCAAACAGCAGGTCTAGCAATAGCTGTGTTTTCTCGGTTGCTACAGTTTCTGTCATAGTTCCCCTCTTCTGGGTGCTTTTCAATATTCACCTTTCTATCAAAATCTCTACTGATTCTTCTAGCCAAGGTTAGTTGCTCTCAGCCTATGTGTTGCTTCACTCTGCTGTGAGCAATGGTCTCAAGGTCATCCAAATGTATGTATTCCAGCACAATTCACACTGCAGTGGAATTAAAGGCACGGTGCTTGGGGGCATGAATAAATCATAAAGGCAATGCCCTCTTGAATATTTAATACATTTTAAAGGAAATGGAGGGCAATAGTTTAGGCTCCTTTCACCCCTCACCACTTACCATTAAATAATGGAGCAGATTCAATATTTTCCAGGGGTGCAGCAATGTGGTGTCATCTTGGAAGCAGACACAGCAAGACCTTACCAGACACCCAACAAACAGCATCTTGATCTTGGACTTCTTGGCCTTCCAAACTTTGACAAACAAATTTCTGACCATTTTAAATTATCCAGTCTTTGTTATAGCAGCAAAAGTAAAGTGAGACACCCTGCTTGGCATCCTCGGTCCTCTGTCAGCTGTGTAACCATTTATTTGCCAGTTGTTCTTCATTTATAGTCATTTGAATGGTTTCTAGTTTTCTGTTTAGATTCTTAGACTGACACAGCATGACCATAACAAATGTGAAAAGAACATTTTTGTAAACAAAGAACTGGAAACATTCAGGGACATTAGAGACAAAAGGAATCTAGGAAATGGGGGCTGTTAGTGAACACCATGAATTTGATTTTAGACATGTAAAATTTGGGAAAATGAATGAGTGAATTTGGGTAATGAGTGAATGGCTGAGGTATAGGAAGAAGATTGGGATGGGAAACAAAATTAGAGACCTATCTCTGTATGAATGAAGGAAAACCACCAGCAGCAATAACAAATAACAAAGAAGAATGTGCAGATGATAAGTGAAAAAGGAAGTGAAGAGAATTTTGAGAAGCCATGAAGATGGCCTATTAGAAAATCAATTAAAAAAATTAGAAAGATTTTTTTTTTTTTTAGCCACAGAATAGAGAGACCAGTCTAGCAGCGAGGACAGAATCGTGGAAACTGGACAAAAGAGGTAGAAGAGGAGAAAATAGTTAAATGTTCACACAGTGTGGTCAGAGAAAAGGCAATTGATACAGGTGAGTGAGTTTGTGATTAGAATAATATTGACTACCTTAGAAATGTGACTTCATTATTATTGTAATTGCTGGTCAGACTTTGCCAAATGATTAAGTAGGAGAAGAAAATATTGAGTTGAAAAATCTACAGACATAATTTGGTATAGAATTTTTGTTTCAGAAATTAAAGATAGAGCTAATATAGGCAATACAGCTAAAACAGGCAAATAGATACTTTATTTTTTATTTTTCAGGAAATATTAAGATATATTAGTTAACTTTCCGTATACCTATTGTTACTAATTATACCTACATGTTCCCCCCAAAACCTCATGAACTCATAAGTGAGGCTCTGGGGAGGTGATTTGGACCATGGGTGTGTGGTACTCATCAGTGGTTTAATGCAGTGATGACTTGGGAGGCGAAGCCTGGCTGGAGGAGGTGGGTCACTGGAGGTGTGACCTGGAAGAATTTATTTCCCTTCCACCTTCCTTGATCTCTCTGCTTTTCACCGCCATACATGAGCAAGCCTTCTCTGCAACATCCCTCTACCATACCACCCCACCTTGGATCTAACCAACAATGGACTGAAACCTCTACATATTGTGGGTCAAAATGAACCATTCTTCCTTATGGACATTGGATAGTGTGCCTCCATGACAAAAAAGTAACTAATATGCCTAAAATAATCAACTCCTAATGAAGAAAGATTTATTTCTGCTGACCCATTGGTTTTAAAAGTTTCAATCCATGACCAATTGGGTCTGTGGCAAAACTGTATGTCATGGTGGGAGCTGTGACAGAGAAAGCTGCTTACCTTGTGGCAGCTGGGAAGTGAAAGACAGAGAAAGAGGAAGTGGTGAGACCCCAATATCTCCTTCAGTGCTTCACATCCAGCCACCTAACTTCCTCTCCCTACATGCTACCTCTTAAATGTTTCACCCCTTCCAACACTGGCATGGGCTGGTGACCACACCATCAGTACATGGGTCTTTGAGGAACTCTTATTCAAGCCACAGAATAAGATCTGAACATACTTATAGATCAGGGAAACACCACCAGTGGAAATGGCATAAGCGGGAATGAATGAACGAACTAATAAGAATAAATGATGGAATAAAATGCTGGTGAAAAGGAGCAAAATCAGGGTTCAGGAAGTGATATATTGCCAGTATTCAGAGGAAGAGATATGTTGTAGATATTAAAAAATTCTTATTTGGAAATGAGAAGGTACCAATAAGCTTATTGATGGATACAATAGCAGATGTTTGGTAATGAGAATAGGGAAGTGATGGTTCTTGAGATGATTATCCTGAATCTCACTTGGAGAGAATGATGGCGTTAGGATGTGTGGAAAGGTATGAACAACAGTTGCAGGGAGTAGGTCAATAGTAACTCAGCTATGGATGGTTAACATATTGAGTAGCACTATTGAGAGCCTGGGTTGGGCTAAAGAGCAAGAAATCCATGAACCATGGGTATCTGCTGAGAAAGTGATTAGCAGGTGAGAAAGAGGCAATGCGGGTGTCTAAGGTAGATTTGAGAAATAGGGTGTGGAGTCGAGTCAACAGAACTTGATTACTATGCAAGGGAGTCAACATAGAAAGTGCTAAGTGAAGACTGATACCAGGAGTTCATTGCTACTGATACAAAATTCTTCTGAGTAGAGAAGTAGGTATAAAATGACAGCCTTGATTTATGACGTTTTAAGTATGAATTTAAAAAAAAATATCTAGCAGACAGTTCAAGATGTTGGATTACAGCTCACAGGAGCAGTTGTAAATTGGAAGTCAATAGGAAAGAGCCAATAGTGAAGTTAAGAAAGTGGATAAGAGCTCTGTGTTAAACCGTGTGGAGGAAAAGGGTTAGAAAGGCAAAAACCAAATCCATAACCACATTCAGGAAAGGAAGAGAAATGGAGTCAGAGAACATGCAAGTATGAAGAAGCTAAAACCTTTTTCAAGTAGAAAGTTACAGCACTAAGTTAAATTCCCCAAGCCCAAATATTTCTCAACTGGAACTACTGTTTCTGCCCATATCCTGCACATTTGCATCTCTAATAGACATCTTGCAGAGTGCTCTGAATGGCCCTAATCCTTTCCTACATTTAAGAAGATGAGCCCATTCACAGAAGAGCCCTAAGTGAAAAGGGAATTTCCGCAAATGGTTCGTAATAGGCACATTCTTGGGTGACAAAGCACACTGAGAATTCCTAGGCGTGTGCATATAAGAGCTAAATGGCCACATTTGGATGGTTGAAAGCAAAAACACGGAGCTGCTATAGTGAAGTCTTCAAATTCTTACTTGAAAATTAGAAAGATGAGTCTCTGTCCCAATTCCTGTGAAATAGAATACTGAACTGCTAGATTCTCTCAGAGATTCATTGTAACCTAAGACTTCTACAGTGGCAGTCTTTTCAAAGGAATCTGACACATACATAGGACACAATATTATTCTGTTTATCTAGGATAAGCTCCTTACCACACAAAAAGCCCTGCTTGCTCAGAGATGACAAATTCTGGAAGCTGTTAGTAACAATCTAATCACGATTATCTCCCATCCTCAATGGAGATTGCTTAGATCAGTGGTCAATAAAGGGGATAGGGGGGCTGGGGTAAAACTCAGTGGCACAGCACCTGCCTGCAAGCATGAAGCCTTAAGTTCAATTCCTGGTACCTCCCAATAAAATAAAATAAAATAAAATAAAATAAAATAAAATAGGGTGGAAGTAGAAATAGGAATTGTATTAACTTCATAAAAGATAATTTTGAAATGCACAGGCTCTAAACTCTGTCTTCCTTCCCCTCTAAACTTCTCCCCATACAGAGACAATTTACATTTATCTTAGGACATGTTCTGACAATTGTTTGAAGGAATCTATATGTTAATCATAGTTCTTTTACATCCAAAGATCTAGAAGGATCTAAATATTGTGGGTTACGGCAGTCATCCAGAAGTTGTTGTAATAGCTCTGGGTTTAGAATGAAATCTTAGCCATATATGATGACAATTCTACTTTTTTATTGGGTTCAGCTCTGTTCTGTCCAATTTTTACTGCCACGTATGGCTGAAAGGACCAGCTTTCTAGATGATTACCAAACTTATCTATTAACTGTCCCTTTACCTTTAATCATATTCATGTGAATTTCATTTATATTGCTATCAGAATGAACTTTTAAAAGAATTGTTCATTAATATTATTCATTCGTTTACTCCACAAATTTGTTGAAAAACGTCTGATGGCAGGAATACAATAATGACAAGAATAGAAGTTTGTGGGAAGGACATACAGTCAAGTTATCACACCAAAGAACAGATAAATATATAACAAAGGGTCTTGACCTTCCTGTAATACCAGGAATGGTATGTTGTGGAAATGACAATAGAGGAGGGAAACACAATGTGTGTAGAGAGACACGGAAAGGAGGTTAATCTAGTCGGAGAAAGTGGCCCATGCATTAAGGGTAGGTGCACAGATGGAGATGCTGTCATAGACACATGACACATGTGTAGAGTGGAGAGAAGAAGCCTAGAGAGTGGCAGAAGCCTAGAGAGTGACTGTGAAAACTGGGATAAGTTACAAGGGTTAAACTATGCAGGTTCTTACTGGTCACATCTAACTTTTATACAATAGTTTTAACATAGTAAAGGTAGGATTCGATTCACATTTTGGCTAACTCTGGCTTTGATGTATCCCTCAGACTGCAGAAAAAACAGTGCATATAAGGAAATGAGAGAGGCCTTGACCACCATAGTTCAGAAATGATGGTAACCTGGACTAGGATAATGGAAATGCAAGAGGAAATGAATTGATGGGTTGGGAGATATTTTAACAGTCATTTGGAGACAAAAGGGATACAAAGATGAAATAAGAAGATACAATGCCAAGGATGTTGCATATATTTCTAGATAAAGAGACAACATGAATTATGGTGGCATTCTTTGTAATGTGGACACCAGAAAAGAGACAGTTTCGGAGGAAAACTAGGTTTATCTGTTCAAGGTGGATTTATAAAACCCTGGTGACCTACACCCTGTTCTCATCTTCTGTTATACTCATGTATGCTCTGTCTTTCAAACACTCTGAGTGAGAGGAAAGCTCCTGAAAGTCTCAAAGTATTTCACATCCCCTTAACTGTGCAAATAGTCTGGTTTTTGCTGGGCTAATCTCTCCATTTACTCTGTCTTAGACACTTTCCTATTGCTTGGACATAATACTAGTGATATAGGAGAATGAAACTCCTGACCTACTATGTCCACTAGTTCGTGTTCCCTAAAATCGAAGAATGAATTTTAGGAACAACAGAGATAAAGTGTAGAATATATTTATTGAGCAAAAGCTTCTATCTGGAGAGAGACAGAAGGGGGTCTCGAGGGGGTTGCCCAGGACTCTGTCTTTTCCAGGGACTCTTACAGAGCAAAACCATGGGTTCAATGTGGGGAAGACTGGGAACTCACAAGGCAGATGGGCGTAAGGTGGGGCATAACTATAGTTAGCCAATAAGATCAATAGTTCAGGTAAAATTGATTACATTAGAAACAAATGGGAAAGCAAGTCACATAGCAAGCAGGCATTCTTGGAGCTGTTTCCCCTAGAAGGATGGGATAATGGCTCCAGGGTGAAAGGAAACTAATTAGAACATCAGTCTTTAGAATGTGGATTCATTTGTTTGATCCTTTGTCTTGAGGCCTGGCCCACAGCAGGAGGTGTCTGTCTCCCCCACGGTTGCCAGGTGTCTGCACCGGTTCCATTGAGGACCCAATTCTATCTCACTGCCTGTAATATTTTTGACTATCTCAGATGCCTGCTACACTAGGAACCCAAAACTTAGGTTAGGAGGAAGAGATATGCTTTGATACACAGTTATTAGGGGATTCAGTTCGTGGTTGGTTGGCTCCAAAGTAGAGACGGCATGGTGGAGGGGCATGTCAGAGGACACCTTCTCATCCCGTAGATGCCAGGGAAGGGAGAGAAAGAAAGAGAATATTCATGAGCCAGTGACAAGAATATACCCTTACAGCTCCCGGGCCCAGTGACCTGTCTCTGGACCAAATTCCACCTCTTAAGTGCACATTTAGCTGTGAACTCATCAATAGAATAACTCACTGGTAAGTATAGCGTCTCTATGGTCCAATCACCTTCCAACAGTTCCACCTCTGAACATAGTGGGACTTTAGGGCATTTTAAATTTAAACCACAGCACTTTCATCTACTGTGCTAGGTTAACCCTTTCATTCTTTAAGAGTAAGCTTATATGTCATCCTTGTAGCTTCTTTTTGTTTTTCCCAACATTGTGGCGGTGTGCATGTGTGCCTGTGTGTGTGTGTGTGTGTGTGTGTGTAATTATGACGGTGAATTTATTAGTCTTTCTCACTAAATTCCAGTGCCTTAGGATAGGGGATTGTTTCACTAATTTTTTCTAAACCCTGTGTGTAGCAATAAAGGGATGAATTTGATGACAGAGTAAGTGGAAAAATGAATTTTTCTTTTGTCTTCTTGAAAATACTTTTAAAAATATACATCAGTTAACTAGGTACTACTACTATGATAAAAGAACAATGCTCAGGGCCGGGCATGGTAGCACATGTAACAATGTCAGCATTCTGGAAAGACTGACAGAGGGACGGCAACTGCCAGCTCAGTCTGGGCAACAGAGTGACTGAGCAAGACCCTGTCTCAAAATAAAAATAAAAAGGACTGGGCATGTAGCTCAGTGGGACCCCTGTACTGAAAAAAAAAATAGAACTTATGCAATGGTGATAGTGATATCATAATATAATAATACTGAATTAGAGAATTAGTCCGTTTTTGTTTGCCTGCCAAATCAAAAGTGAAAACTCCAGTTAAAAAATCATACCTTTCATGAGCTTCATGAACTATTATTTAAACATGACAGTGAACTAAAAGTCAAAGCCAATATTAAAAAACAGCATTTAAAAAACAAGAATTCTTTCCTGATTATAAAAACAGTATATGTCCACTAAGAAAAAAACAGAAGAGTATAAAAGTAGGAAATATAAATAAAATCTCCCCACCAAAAAAAGAGCCATTTTTGATATTTTATTTGCACATCTCCCCAGTCCTTTTCAGTGTACGCAATACATTCTAACAGCTTTCCTAGTGGAGAAAAGCCTGATTCACTACAAGTCAGTATGATGGTTAAAAGCTGCCTTTCAACTGGATATTACAGATGTTTCGTGTTACAAAATACATAGTAGTTTCTGAGTACTCTCCAGGGCCTGCAGCTCTATTTCTTTCTCTAAGAGGTGAGAGGACCAGCCAGTAGCAGGATCAGATTGGGCACAGCTGCTTTTCTCTCTGTGTTTCAGAAATAAATGCCCTTGGCAGCTCTGAGTCAAGTGTGAAAGGAGGGAGTGAAAGAATGCACTTAGTCCTCAAGGTTGATGCTTTGTGCTCAGCGCTGTTTTCAACAGGCGCCTTGCTGTGATGGTTATTATTCAACAACTGGGACTTACAGCCTCCACTGACTCATACTGAGTCACATTTGGCTTTTTTATAGTACATACCTTCCTAAAGAGTCTAGTGGGGACTGCGGATGGTTGCTGACAAAGTACTTGGTCATTTTTGGGTTTCCAGGACATAGTACCACCTAAGTGCATGTTAAATTTATATTCTCACTAACACCACATGCATGTCATGAGATAAAGTGATAAAATGGAGACCATAATATCTACGTGCAGGTATCAGGAAAGAATTTAACTCCAGCCACATATAACACCACTATAGTAACTAAGAGATCATCAAATTATATACACATGTATGCACATGAACATATAATTTATGTATGAATACGTTCACACGCATGCTCATTCACATTCATACAACTGAAAATGTAAATTTTGGCCCCAGGATATGTGTCAGAATTGTTTTTATTTTATAGCAATTTTTAAAATCCCAAGTATGGTTGCTTCAGTTTTTCTAAGGCTTTCTAAAATGACAGCACTTTAAATCATTTGGCAAAGTTGAATTCTAATGTGTCACAGTGGTTTGTTAATTATTAGGCATCTTTTCCCCAAGTGTTCATTCATTCTCTTATTATTCACTTGGTTACTTGGCTGAGGAGAAATGTCACTGTAATTGGCCATGAATTTCTCAGTTTAGTTTGGAAGGCAACACGAACACTGTCCATATTTCCCGGGCCTCGTGTGAATCTGTGCCTCATCCAGCCATCTGCCCATGCTTAGGTTTAGCAGTTTGCATGTTACTTTATTCATGGCCCCAATCCCTATTTGCTTTCTGACCCCGTGAATTACAGTGAGCTTGGAGGAAATCTGAAAAAGAAGATGAAGCACCAAGCAGCAAACCTCATTAGTTTCCCCTCTTCCATCCAATTCAGTCACCTTTAAATGAGTCACAACTTGGCCTCATTTTCCCAAGTCCTTTTCATCCAGGAGGTCGTTGAACTTGCTGGTGACAGTCGTGGGGATATAGTTCAATGCAAAAGTCCTGGGTTCACTGCCTAGTACCCTTCCCCATATCAAGAAAAAAAGCAAAGGAAAAAAAACAAACTCAATTCTAGGGAGGAGGTAGAACTCAAAGGAGTCAGATCTTTCTCAATTTCTTTTACCCAAAGAGTCTGCAAACTACTGCCTATGAAATGTGGGCCAAGCAAGTGAGTCTCAGACAGTGTCCTTGTCATCAGCGTCAGGTCCATTTGACCAGAGCTAAGAAGCACTGACTCCATCAGCAAACTCATGAAACATAAAGGCCCAGTGGTCCCTTTAGAGTTTTCGCAGCTTAAGGTTATCTGAGCTGCTATTAAATTTCCGTCTCTATTATCCTGCTTATGTCATTACCTTCATTTCATTGGAATATTAACTTTAAAACATTACTCAGATAGTTATTTTTATGACTATTCTTCCTTTTATTCCAAAAAATAAGTGACTTTCATGCCATCATTGGTCCTGTAGCATAGCACAATACGCCATCCCAGAATTTGCCACATTGGCACAAGGATGCTTTTGAATTAAAGGCATTTAAAAAACAGAAGATGCAAGAAGAGCATTCTGATTTTTCTCCTTCCTGAAAGCAGGAGGTAAAACTCCCATGTAAAAATTGCCAGGAGGAAAAGCAGCGTTCTTGTCATCAGTGATGGGAGACAAAGGCCCAGAGAATCTGTGCAAAAACAAATCTTGTTAAACTAATCCTTGTCTGCCTAGTTACTTTGCCACAATTAACTGCCCTAGCCTAAATCTTTAGGTTTGTTATTTTTTCACAATTTATTATTGTTTGTCCAACCTGACATATAAGCTTTTCATTCTTTGGGTCTTCATTTTTCTAGCAAACTGTCCTATATATACATACAAATTAATACACAGAGTTTAAATATTTTTCTCTTGTTTATCTGTCTCTTGGTAATCTAAGTGCGCCAGCCTGAATCTGTGACATGCAGAGGAAAAAGACTTTTGCTTTCCCTACAGTTGTTTGTTGAGTAATTTTATACTTACAGAGAACTGTTTTCATAACATAAATGCAGGTTGTAATCTTATGTTTAAAAACTGTTTATTCAGATTAATCAATTTAAAATATTTTCCTGATTTAGGAAAGAAATGCATCCATGTAGTCATCATCTTGTTCTTGAAATATTGCTAGATGTATTTTTTCTGTTTAGTTTTATTTATTTCTTATTTTCAATCTAAAAGTAAAGCTTGTATGCATTTTTATGTCAAATATGTTTAAAATATCTATACCCTGTGAGATAGAGCTAAATGACATATACTTTACTTCAAATAGTTTTTATGCTTGATGTGAGCACTTAAAATCTCTCTAGGCAATTTTTCAAAAATACAATACATTGTTATAAGCTATAGTCACAATGTAGTGTAGTGGGGTCTCTTGAATTTATTTCTGCTTTCTCAGTGGGATTTTGCATCCTTTGACCAACATCTCCTCACTCCCATCTGACCATTATTAGACATTAGATAATGTAAAAAATGTTTACACCTATTCCATTGTGTATCTCTAATCAATATACATAAGACTTTCATACTTAAAAACAAAGTAAAGCAAAATCCCTGGACATACATATTCTATCACCCAGGAAGATGTTTACAGACGATTTCATGTTATGTTCAGATTGCCTCTGGGGACCATTGCAAAAATAAATTATTTTGTTCATTTTGAAAAAATAGTTTTTCAGCATCTCTTATATGGCAGGGTAGTGATTAAAACTGATGCAGTCTTTGCCCTCATTTACCATAGACTCTATCAAGGTAGTTTCCCATAAAACGAGAGCTACATTTAATGACTAGTATGAGAGGTAGCACAGGATAATATAAGAAATTTATATTAAGGAAAAATTCCAGGTTATACTTCTATAATTATGGAAGAGCAAGAAGATATATTTTTGAATTTGTAAGTCTGTCATAGCTGTAAGTACCTTGTAACCAATGCAAATTCAGTTCTATGTTTCCAGTGTGGAAAACAAAAATAGTATTCCACCAAAGGTCATCCAGGGTCAGTTGTTTCACTAAAACGTAACTCAACTGTTTGTTTCCAGCTTGTTCACGTTGGCTATCCTCATCCAATACCTCAAGTGTAGGTTGCACACCAGGGTTTCTCTGACTCACTCTTTTCATTTTTATCATTAAACCTAATGATGTTATTTAATCACGTGGTAATTAGTTGCTGTCTGCTCCCACACCCGAATGGCTGAATGAATTACATATGAAATACCTAGTGACACATACAATTTGATCTGAGCAATAATTGATGTGGTACATTAACTAATGGTCAACTTGTGACACCCAGCTGAACTGAATCAGCGTGGTTCTGGGTGTGGAAGGCCCACGTGAGGATTGTTGTCAACAGTATAAGAAGGAGATCTGGAGAGGAAGATGGTGTGTTGTTGATTCTCCTTGAGAAGTTTGTGATGCTGGTTTTCCTGATATGAGCTCTGCTGTTGTCATAGTTGTCAGAGCTCAAGATCCACTGTCGCTGAGGATGGCTGTGGTTCTCTGGTCCTTAATTTGAGTATCACTTCTTGGCTCTAGTCCAGATCCCTCAGTCTGCTGGCACAGATCCTTCATCTCACTGGCACACAGTTTCTTACTTCCACCACTGACCTTTGGGCCTTCCCAGCACAGATCCTTGATACAGACTTGCATGAGACATTGTTGTAGGCTCTAGGCCTTCAGTTGGACTCATGTAGGACATTGCTGTACGATCCGGGCTCTCATCTAGGTTCTTTGGGTCTCTAGCACATGGACAGATTTCCTGAACTCTTCCGCATTTGACTTTTTGGGTGAATATTATAAAACGATTCTATAAGTTATGCATCCTGTATTAAGTCTATTCCCTTGTAAATCCTAACCACAACAATTGATGAATGAATGGAAAAGTAAAATTCATAAGCCAATGGTAAAAGCCTGAGTTTCTGGTTTTGTGCAACATATAAATGATGCTCACACCTGCTTGGCTACTGTGTATTAAATTATGACCTGTGAACGTCCAAGAATTTTTATCAGTTGGTTCATAAAGAGTCCAGGGGTCGATTAAGTCTGACAATCATTGAATTAAATGAACTTAACCTTATTTTCTTTCTGGGCTCCTTAGAGCTTTCAATATCCTAACCTGCATTTGATCCTCTAAGGGAGGGAATACTGTATTTAGAATCCTGAAGATTATTTTGATGTAGAAACTTTTTCTTTCAGGAAATACTTGAAACTTCATGAGCTATAACTTGGAAAATTCTTGCTTACTCTGATAGAAGGTTGGGCATATTAAGTGACAGGTCACCGAGCTTTGCAATCCAGTTTAACAGTTACCAAGAAGTAGCATACCTGGTTCTGATTCAAAAATTATCTCAGGAGAGCTCTGGGGGGTGAAATTACCAGATAGGTTGTGATTTTTATCCTTTTGATACATGTGAAAACTCATTTTGGCCACAGGAATGGCCTTTCCCTCCTAGGAGGGAAGAGAGAAATAAGTGATCAATGATCTCTGCCTGGGTCCTTGCAGAGCTGACACATTACCTATATTGCACCCCCAGGTTTTCAATCTTCCTCGTTTCATCCTGTAGAGACTCTTTATACTGAAATCACTATTTTTGAACAAGCTATAGTAAAACATTTTTCTATTTTATTTTAAAGAGGGTAAAATTAAACAGAACAAAACAGATCATAAGAAAACAATGTAAGAGACACAGATTTCAAAGCAAGACAATCAGAGATCTTCACTGTCTGTCATATTGTCTCTTATTTTCTTCCAAATAGTTGTCCATATCTTTGCATACAATGAATTCATACAAAACAAAATAGTATAAAACTGATCAGAACAGAATGATGAAGGAGATTTCTTATTTGAACCATTGTTTTAAAACTCTGAATAAGAAAGCACGAGCAGTTCGATCCCCAGTACCAAAAAAAAAAAAAAAAAAAGAAAGAAAGCACAAGCCATGACTGTTCTCTTCCCTATGTCTCACTGGCACGGTGTAGAGTTAATATCTTTAGCAATCCTAACACTTACATTTCAGTGGCCCATAATCTTTTCTTTCTGTGAAGGAGGCAAACAGGATTCTTGATCCTGATTACTTGGATTAATACTGAAAAACCTCTTCAGACTGACGTCCTAGGGAAATTGAAAAAGTTTTCTCCTTATTTGAAATGACTAAAACAGCGAGGCTGGAACAAAGGAGTCATCTCTTTGATAATCATCTCACCTTCTTGTCACTTAGAGTCCAATTAAGTAAATGATGACCTGAGCCTTTGTCAGTTGACAGCGGATACGGCTTTTGCTTCTAATCAGCCTGCACATCATGCAGCCTTTAAAACACTCTTTTCACCTTTTCCTTTGTCCATAAATACGAAGGGAGTGGGAGTTGAAAAGAGTAGGTTTAGGAATAAATAACTATGCAGATTTCTCTAAGTATTTGTCATAATCTTTCTAAGTCACCTTTTCTCTTTCCTCTGTGAAAATACATCACCAATTTTAACTTGACAGGAACATTGGGCACCTGAATGTTGTGGGGGAGTATCATTCAGGAAGAGGTTTTTAAGGATTTCCCCTTTCATTTTCACTTATGTTCCTGTCTTCAAACACATAGCTTCCATTTAAATAAGAAGAAACAAATCCTTTAATTGGAAACTAGTTGAGGAAAAATAGGTACGTGAAAACAGGGTATATTATTTGCTTTTGAAAGACTTAGGAGTCTGTCTTCCCCTCTGCAGGCCTAGTCTTGAGTGTTTCACACTACTCAGTTGTTTAAGATGTCATTTTAACTTAAGGAAGTGTTAGGTTTCTGGTGAAATGAGAAAGAAGATATAAAATAAATATAGCCTTTATTCCAAGGATGTGGAGAGAAGTCCATGACTCTAGACAGCCTGGCATTCTCTGACTGGAACATGTGGTAGGGGATATATCTATAACCTCTGACCGGGGTGGCACTTAGGGCAGGTATTGATGATGCACAAGGGACTGATTGGGACCCCTTTTCATGCCACTGGGAAAGGAAAAAGGAAGCTGTCACAGGGGAAGAAGGAAGTGACCTCAAGGTAAACAAGCTGTTTGGTCCCACCTCCCATCCCAGCTTATTCTAGGGGGTTTGGTCTAGAATGCAAGCCAAGGGTGCACCAGAGAGGCAGATAGCAATGTAAAAAAGAGTCATAAAGTAAAGATTCAGTACATTCATGTAGACTGATCAGCGTTGCTCTATAATAATGCAGCAATGGCACTTAGGGCATCCCTGCAGTACAGGTAGCAGTGGTATTGCAAATGAAGTCTGTAGATGACATATGTCCCGGTGGCAGTGCAGGCGTCCTACTGCAGCAACTGGGAAAAGAACAGCATATCAGTCATCTCTCCATTGCCTTCATCTTAGATGAAAATGGCAGCCAGGATGATGACTGTGTGCCAGGACCAAGAGCAAAATAACAAAGGAGGGTTAAAAATAGCTTGCATGACTTTTATTTTTAGCAGTATGATCTATCAGGGTATCTCAATCCCATTCCAAAAATGTTTCTAGGCAAAATTCAATGTAAGACACTTCACATGGCTATGTTTTAAAGATAGAAAAGGAAAATCCCTCCTAAGAGGTAGCTGTAAACCATGTAGCTAGCTGAGCATTAGTGGCATTGGCTAGATTTAGTGACCAGGTTTCAATTATCCTTGAGGGTGGGCCACAAAAACATAACCTGTGATAGGAAATCAACTAACTTCACATGAATTCAGAACCATAGCGCTTCATAAAAAGATGGACTAAGGAAAAGTGTATATATTCACCAGCAAAAATAGCCTGTGGGAAAAACTATCTGTCATGTGTTGGCTGTGTGTGGAAGAAAAGAATCACCTCTGAAAATTCATAGATCTAAGCCTGGCTTCATTTTATTCAAAGTTGAAAAAGATAACGTTCATCTGTTGAGAAACTCAAAGTGATAACGCACATTAGGGTAGCCCCAGAAAAATGGAAAAGCTTCCAGTTGGCCACGCTGACTACCTGGGTCAGGAGTGTCATAAGAGGGAACAAAATCAAATTTAAGTTCTGCAAGAACTTCAGATGCATTGCTGGAATTTATATAAGGTTCTTTAAAAGTATAATCCAAATAGTGAAGAAAATTAAAGATGAAATAAAAATTGATAACTTAATAAGACATTATAAAACAAAGAAAGTGGGTTGGAGAAGAATTAAAAGACAATTTCTGAAAAATGAAAAATAAAATTATTTTAATTTGCTACTTAATATGTTAAAGAGCAAGTGAGACAGTTAAAAAATGAATTTGCGAACTAACAGAAGCAATAAAACTCATCAGAATATGGTGAAGAGGCCATGTGCCGGCTTCCCCAGATTGGGAACAGCCAGACCCAAGGCTCTCCCCATGAGTCAGCACCATTCATGGATTGGGGGAGAGAGAACAAGGCCACACTAGGAAGCAAGCCCAGTCTGGGAACCATTGCTGTGCACGGGCTGCTGCCAGACTGGAAACAGCCAGACTCCAGACCCTTTGGGTGCGCAGGCTGGCAAACAAGAAGTATTAATTCTCCCCCCATGTTCCCGCCTCCTTAAGTGACTAGCTCATCCAGGGAAACACAGGCTGTGATGATTGCTATGGAGGTGAAATGCAACTGGATGCCTGTGGTGCTTTGGTGCTTCACTAACATTGTAGGTTTAGGGCCAGTGGTCTGATCATAGGTTCAGCGGATAGCGGTACACAGTGTGGCATCTAGGGAGGATCTCCTTCCGAGGGCTGTAGCCATTGTTGCTTCCCTATGGTCTTGTTTTGAAGTCCTATATCATTTCCATTGTTTTATTGGGTTGGGTATTATTCTCTTTTGTTTTGATTATGTTAAAGCGGAAGACAGGAGCAGCTATTTCAAATATAGCAAGATATATTATGGTAGCAGTTATGGATTTACTATTGGCCTGTTTTGAAGTCCTTTATTGCATTCATTGTTTTGTTTTTATTGTTTCTATTCTGTTCTGTTCTGTTTGAGTTTTACTATGTCGGAAGTTATTTTGAAGATATCAAAAGGCATTATGGTAACTATTATTGATTTTATAATGTTTTGAAGTCCTGTATCTCTTACACTGATTTGTTTGAATTGGTTTTATTCTGTTTTATTCTCTGTAAAATAATTTGAAAAATGAGAATATGATGAAAAGATACAATATGTGACAGGTTAAAGATGGAGACTAAATGACAAGCTTTCAGAGATATTTAACATGTATTTAAGAAGAGAAAATAAAGGGATAGGTAGAATTCAAAGAGGTGTTAAATAAGAATTTTCCAGAATTAGAGGTAGATCTAAACCTACAAAATACAGACCACCCTTAGTGTGATACAACACTTTTTAATAAATTCGCACATAAATAAAGTGCTACTCACTGTTAGAAGACCAGAGCTATAACAAATCTTTTGTTACTAAAGAACTTCATGTGATTTTTTTTCCAGGTGAAAAGTAATAATCAACATTTCACTATCAGCAAAGCTGTATATATTCATTAAGCATAGATTTATTAAGTACCCATTGTACTTATCTAGTATGTAGGCACTGTTTTATGTGCCGGAAATAAAGAAGTAAAAATAAGTGGCAGAGTTTCTGTTGTCATGGAGTGTAGGTTCACTAAATGTCATTCACTAACTGCGGATCATGTGCAAACATTTTTTATAAAGATGCCAATGAGTTTAAAAAAAGATAAAGCTTTTGAGCCAACAATATCTTTTTACTTTTCTTTCAAGAAATTTAGTTGTTCAGTTAAGAGTTATCTTTTCACAATATAACAAAAATTGGAACTAGTACTAGATCTGTAATTTCTCAAAATTTTATCATGGTTTGTAGCATTTTTGCTGCTGAACTAATGATATCTGAAGAATTTCTGGCAGCACATCCTACTAAGAGTTGAAGAAATATCAGGTAATTAAATGCTATTCAATCATTAGGGTGGTTGTATCTTAGTGAATAAAAAACTGAACAGGCAATTGAGAAATCGAATCCAGGAGTCTATTTCAAGGTGGCTATAAGAGCATTTGAAAGCTCAAGGTTGGAGATTGAGTCTGTTTTATTTAAAGTTCAGTCCCCAGAGTATAACCCAGTCCCCAGTACAAAATAAGTTCTTGGTAAATATTGATTGAATATTGTGTTGTAATTGAATGACTGTGCAAGTCAACTACCCTGAATTGTACCACACAAGATGAGTTAAAAAATAAAATAAAAATCAATACCATCTTTCCTCATTACATTCTAGGAGATGAGAGAAAAAAAGCCAGAACATAGGAATATACTATACTGGCTCAGAAGAAAACACGTCAGAGCCTTTAAATGAAATCTTCACATGAACTGTAACTATGATTACCATTTTAAATTTTGTAATCCAAATTAGTATTTTACCTATTTTCACTAAATATGAGCATAAGAATAAAACCCTCAGTGGCTGACCATACTTGTCAACCAGAATTACTGACTGGCCGATCATATACCTTTGGGATTAAGAGGATAAGGAAGTGTTTATAATGTAAAAGAAATTTAAATACAATGACTGCCTACCTCTGATTAAAAAAAAAATCCTTAACATTTGCTGATCTCTCTCTTCATTCTTTGCTCAGGGGATGATCTCAGGATCAGCATAAGACAAAGTAAATTCAAGGCATTTCTTTTTTGCCAGAAAATTCAGTCTGCATTTTTCAGCCAGCAATGATGATATTGTAACCCTACTTGAGGTCCAATTAATTTTAAAAAGAAAGCCACAAAGAGCATATCTTTTCACCTTTCATGGGGAGCACCTGGCATGGTGGGCAAGATGCGTTGGCTCAATTCATCTTTTTGCTGCAACTGATGGTGGCAAATAAAAGGCCCAGTAAGAGGGGGAGGGGCCAGAGCACACTGTAGGCTTTACAAAAACAAATACTGCTCCAGGGCAGAAGCTCATCACTTAAAAATCTTAGGATGAAGAAGAACCCTCAATAAATACAGAAGATCATTGGCAATTGGCTCAAACATAAAATAAATTGGAAATGAACTGATTTGGACTGTCAAGTTGATTTCGGTTTAAAAAATTGATGCCAGTGGTAATCTGAATGCATAGAATCTGCCCACAGCTAAACTGCAAGACAGGAAGAGGAAATGAGTGGCTGAGTAGTATCAACACAGGATGCTATGGCAGTTAGGTGGCTCAAATAAAAACAACAAACAAACAAAGGAGCCATGTAGGTTAGTTATCTGGAAGTCCAATGATCAGGAGAGACTGTACATGTAGGAGTATGCCTTAATTACTGAATGTTAAAAACTGACTATCATCAAAGATATTTGGAGCAAGGACCAGGGAGTGATGTATTGTCTGTGTGTGTGGTGTGACTGGTGGAGTGGGAGTTAACTTCTCTGAGAGCTGGGGACCATTTTTCTACTGGGGCATCATCACTGGCAAATCTTGAGAAATGGCATCTTGACTTTTCCAGAAGTCCCAGCATAATTATATATGCACTATTCAGAAATTTATTGTTGTAAAGAGAGAGGTTCTTTTCTATCTTTGTAGAACTATAGCAAACGATTCAAATATTTTTCACAACCTCTTGTCACTGTGCTGTTGTCCTGTCTGGAGACACACTGAGTTTTTAATTGTTAACAATCTGGCTAGCATTTTATAAACAAAGTCTACTTGCTAATTGAGATGAAATGTGTTTTGTCATTAACACATTGAAACAGTATTGTGTCGGCATGCTATGATATTTGTTTCCCTCTTTTCGTATCCTAATATGAAAACATCATTATTTAGCACCATTTGGTCATCATCCCTCTCTGAGCTTCAGAGCAATTCCAAAGGCATCAGATATTCTGGTACAATGCACTCAATATGTTGAGCTCCACTCATTAATTTTGGAAATTAAATGGTTATGCTTATTAATGTGAGCTTTCACCACTCTCCACGCTTTCAAAGCTGAACTGCAAGAAAATGGCATTATAAGAATCCACACTGGGAAAATGTGAATCATGTCAGTGTTCTTTTTTGATGGGGGAGTGATTCTTCAAGGGCAAACCAAATTGTTTCTGTTCTGTATACATAGGTTAGAGAGAAGTAGCTTATAAAAAAGGGAATAAAATAGCAGGGTAAGTATTATAGAACTTCAATTTAGAATTTTTGAGTTTTTGTGCTTAGCCTATTTTCTTATGGTGGTGCATCTGAAAGTCACAAAAATCAATATGAGAGAGTTTCAGAAGCTCACAGCTTGATGGCCCAATCTGTTGAGTCCAATTGCTTGATGCCAAATCTTTGGGGTTGGGAGGGAGGTCTGGTAATGTATGTTTTGAATTTTATACATATTTCAGATTAGGACACTTTTACTCGAGTATGGCTAGATAATTGTTTTGGTGTTATCCCTTGACAGTAGTCAATCTGTTTTCTCTTTTTTAAAAAAAAAATTAGTCTAGAAAAAACAACAAGAGAATGCCCTAGGTTTTATTTTAGCCTGAAAGAGGGATGCTCTAAGTGGAGCAAGAAAAAGACAGTTGTGAAAAGTTTCAGGAGCACTGTAAACTCTCTAAGAACTCTCCCTCCCTTCCTTTCTTCTTTCTCTCCTTCTTTCATCCCTCCCTCTTCCTTTCTTTTCCTTCCTTCCTTCCTTCCTTCCTTCCTTCCTTCCTTCCTCCCTCCCTCCCTCCCTCCCTCCCTCCCTTCCTTCCTTCTTTCCTTCCTTCCTTCCTTCCTTCCTTCCTTCCTTCCTTCCAAAGCTTACAGCATTGAAAATCCCACTTTCAGTTTCCGGCATTTCCTCAGAGCAAGTTCATTGGCCTTCCTGGGGAAAGAATTATGCCACCAGGCAGGACTGGACTGAACAGTTTCATCTTCCATGCTATCCATCATCTTCCTATCTCAACCATTTGTCTGAGGCACCTTATTCCTTAAAGAAATGACACTGCCATCTTCTGGTGGCCTTCAACATAGGTGATTATCAATATAGTGATTTTATTTACTATGTTGATCACTCTTTCATGGTTTGTACTATGGAAATATGTTTGCTTTAGGCTTGTGGAATAAAAATCAAGATACTATTGTGTTATGTTTGATATTATTGTATTTGAAACTATGCTCAACTATAGCAGAGTAAGAGATATGGTGTTAGATACTGTTGATGTCCAGTTGACTTAATGTAAAGTACTGTGTTGCCTATGTTGTCCTGTTCTGATCTGCTCTGTACTGCCCCCTTTTGTTTTATTCTCTTTCAAATAAAAAAAAATAAAAAATAAAAGTCAGGACTAAAAGTCAAAAAAATATCCCTTATAAATTCATAGTTACTCAAAGTTGCATAGTAGAAAAAATCAGATACAGGATATAAGTTGAGATGTAGTGCCAGACCAGTAAGGTTTGTCTTCTTGTTCTAGAAATTATGGAGAAAGTCCATACTTGACTTGGTCCTTAACACCAAGGGCTTAACACATTACG
>PVJX010004197.1:0-39022 GCA_004027295.1 Dolichotis patagonum
TAGACTATAAAAATGTTAGATTTATCTAAGTTTTTTAATCAACTTGTTATATATGGAAATAACTGGATAGTGGAGTGACTTAATAAAACTTATGTATTTAAGTTTACTGAGGGTTGTTTTTTTTGCTACTGGGGATTGAACTCACAACCTTGCACTTGCCAGACAGGTGCTTATGCTGCTGAGCTAAATCCCCAGCCCCAAACTAATATATTTAATACCCATCTGTTTACACAAAAATTTTTATGTAGATTCTTTCATTGTCTTTAGCTTATTTTTCACATATCTGTATTTTACTTATGTACCTTGAACTCTCTCTCTCTCTCTCTCTCTCTCTCTCTCTCTCTCTCTCTATATATATATATATATATATATATATATATATATATATATATATGGATTTGGGCCACAATTTTCTTTCAAGGCAGAATTCTTTTCTAAGTTTTCATGGTATTTTGACAAGATGGCTCCAGAAAAACTAAAGACACATTCAAATTCAAGCAAATATTCTAACATTGGTTGCTTTAGACCAATGGAAAAAGAGCAAACTTCAAAAGCATTTGTTTCATAAGACTTTATTTGCTTGTTTTTGCAATGGTTAGCAGAGGACAGAAATCACTTTAGCCTTATAAATACTTGTCAATGATTTTTTTCACCCTGCCAAAAATCGGTCCTGGACAATTATATTGGTCTCATCTGTGTTCTGTACCTAACACTGCCTCACTTGTATTTCATTCAAATGCTTTTTGTACTCTCAGGTCAAAACTCCAGAAGCATCCTCAGTTGCCCAAAATTTCCATTTCCAGAAAGCATTTCCATTTCCAAAGAACCAGAAAAAAAAGTACTTGTATAACAGAGAATCAAATTATATTATGTCTCTGGGATTTAGTCTGATTTTGGGGTGGGTCTGATTCCTCATTGTGCCTGCCCTGGTTTCTTAAAGTTCCTAAGCCTGACACTGAGGTGCATTTGGGTCTGGTTTCCATTTTAATTTCTGATAAAAAGGAAGAAAGGTGATCACATCAATTTCTGTGGCAGGACACAGCAAAGTCCTTCTTCTTTTTCTGTTTTTTGTTTCTTTTTTGAGATTGTTACCTTTTCAATGTCCACCTGTTTTTACCAGTGATTGTTTTAAGTCATGACTGGTGAATGCCTCGACTGTATCTTGTCTTTGAGGAAAATCACTGGAGAGCTATGGCAGAAAAAAGGCATTAGCTGTCTAAAGATTCTCATTTGTTCTCCCTTAAAAGAAATTAAGTTTAAAACCTTAAAATAGAGTAGCATATAGACAGTTGAAGTGCAAAGAAATTATAGCAATCAATATCTAGTTATTAACAGTTATTTTTAAATCACAGTATTATTGAGTTGGAAAAGTACTGTAATTGATGAAATTGTATCATAGAACTGGGCATTTCTGAACAGCCTAGGGAAACTGAGCCACATGATAGTCTCACTTGTGTAGAAAATCCCCCATTCACTATCTCACTTCTGTAGAAATTCCAAATACTCAGAAACTATCTTAGAATAAGAAAGTGAGAAGCTAAATTTGAAATTGCTCAGAATGCCTATTATATTAAAACTTTCTACATTGCCTGTAGGAGACTCATTCAGTTCATTCAGGGCTTCTTTTTGCTGTATAATAGGATATTTCAGATACTATTCTAAGTATGCTATATGCATTAGTTAATTGATTCATTGCACAACTTTCGAAGGGGTACTTCTCATACTCATTTTGAGATAAAGAAATACAATTATGTATTTTATTGTAAGTGGTGTGATTTTCTTGTTCTTGAGTTCCCAGAGAGCAAACTAATAAATTAGTTTGAGGATTGGCCTCAGTTAAGAGGTAGACAAATTGATGTCAGTAACAAAGAGGAGACAGAAGTCATTTGAAAACAAAATCCCACCAACGGCCAAATGCAAATATGTGCTCTAATGCAAATAAACAGTAACGAGCTTTTTACCACAATTCTGTCAAATTATTCTGGAGATTCAGGATAACACATTTACCATACAGTACTGATAAACAGGATATTTATTCATATCATCTTTTCTAATTAAATTCTCTGGAAAACCAACAAGAATTGTTACTATGGCAAGACTATAAAACAAGCATACAAAAATCTATTAACAATATAAAAGCAATAGTCACCATAATAAAACCATTCATATGTGTATCAGAAATGTATGCTCACAATGTCTGTAATGATATGCAAGATGTTATTTAAACAAATTTATGCTTACTCCATTTCTCGATGGAAAAATTGATGATATATAGATTTAAATTCTGTCAAAATCAATTATATATCATATTATTCAGATTTTGGGGGGTGCTAGATGAAGGGTACTCAGATAAAACACGATTAAGTGAAATGCCCTCTCCTCAGAAAAACCAACAATCCTTATTCATATCCTGGGAATCTGATCTCTATTCAGGCACAGCTGAATCCCAGAATCAGATGATGCCATGAGCATTCTTTTTGCTGGCTTCACAGTTTTGATGGTTAATGACTCCCAGAGAAAAAGGAGAATCATTTGGACATTCTGAGCACCTAAAGGAAGTACACAATACCTCTTGCATACTCACCCACCGGAACCAGAGAAAACTCTGGCTTTAATTTTCAGCTTATAGAAAATAAGGGAAGAAAGGAAGATGTAAATGACACCGTGGAGTGTCAAAAGTCTACATAGTGGGAAGTCAATGCTTTTTTTTTGTACTAAGGACTTAACCCAAGGACTTCTCCCTGAGCTGCAACCCCCACCTTAAATTTTTTTATTTTGAGACAGGGTCTTGTTAAGTACCCAGGCTGGACGTGAACTTTTGATATTCCTACATGTTATTTTTTCATCTAACAAATTACTGTGGAGGACAAAAATTAGAAGGAGGGGAGAAATATAGATTAAGAACTAAAAGGCACATTGATCATATCACATTTTGTGAATGTTATATGGACACTGGCTTGAAATATGCTACTAGAACTAGAAAATTTCTAATGTGTGATAGTGATGCTGTTTGTCTTTTAAAAGATCTAATTTTTAGATCACTATTAATGTTTTAAGTTGGATAATTCTCTTTTAATCTATTGATTAACCCTTTAATTCCACATCTAGAATATTATCCTATGACAATGAAAAATGTGATCAAAGGCATCTACACAGAATTATTTAGATTAAAGCCATTTATAATAGCAAAATAAGCTTGTGTTTTGTGGAGATTTATATACCATTCAGAGGGGAAAGTGGAGGAAATTGTGCTCATTCATATAACAGAGTATTTTGCATCCATTTTCAATGACAATATGGGAAATTGTTACAGACTTAAAAATTCTTATGACCTAATATTGAAATAAGGTAGTAGCATTCTCCCTGTTGATAGGCAGATAGATAAACATATACTGTATGTATATGCACATAGTATATACATAGTACTATCTCAAGTCAATATGTATTTTTATGGAGAAAAGAAATCAAAAATTTAAATCATTATTTATATATCAAGTATGTCTTAAAGTATTTTTATTTTATAGGTATTTTAAGAAATGTATTTTAATTATGATTACACAAATAAGAATTATCTACTTTAAAATTAATAAAGAGCAAAACTCCCGGTAAGATTCATGTTTTTGTAATTACTCCAAACAATGAAAAAATGTTAAGATACTTTATTTTGTATGGAGAAATTGTGGAAAGAAATAATATGACATGACAGTTTTTTCATAGAAATGTTTAACAAAATAATTTTGGTCTTCAAAAAACTAACATTTAAAAATGTAGAGATCATAAATAGTACAAAATGAAGAATTATCATATGCTATTAGTTACTATTGCTCTGCATGTCAGCTCTGTACTAGCATTCTGCCTTATTTCTATTTCAATATCTTCTGGAGTCTCAGACCATAAAACAAGACTGTTGATTTTGTTTGCTTATTTTCAGGCCTCCAGACAGTGGGGATATTCCGAGTTGGAAGCTCAAAAAAGAGAGTGAGACAAGTAAGTGAAAAATGAAGATTACAGTGTTCATTTCACTTGATGCTTAATGGAATTACCATGTGCAAAGTTCAAGCTTATGCAAATTCCTTTCTAAACATCATTACCCTCCAACTGACTATAGTATAATTGGGTGCCAGGATATGAAGCAGCACAACTCAGAAGCTCTGAAAAGTTGTTACAGAGTTAGGATCAAATGGTTGAAAGAAAAAGTCTGAAAGTATCTGTGCCATTTTCAGCCAAAAAGAACTCTTATAAACAGTTCACTGAGTCTGTTAAAGGGGAAAATTCAAAGAGTGCCAAATCAGTAAGTTATGATAAAAAGAAAATCATTGCATAGCATGCATTTTCACTGAAGTCTGATACAAAAATGCCATTAACATTCTCATCACATACAATGCTAAGGTTATCCCTTTGCTTTCTTTTTTAAAATGAAGTTTATTGATACATCTCTGATATACATAATGATCACATTCATCATAGGGAATTTGTAATTGTACACAATACATCTTGATTTTTCTTTTGTTCCCCACTCCCCTCCCCTCCCTTCCACCCTTCTTTCCCTTCCTATTGACAAAAGTCTTGTTTCCACTTTTCTCCTTCTATTCTCTTTTATTTCTTTTGTTTTCCCTGGGTCACCTCCCTTGTTCCCCTTCCAATTGCACATTTTCTTCCTGCTTCCCAATATCTATCATCCATTTTGTTCCTTAATTACCCTTTGGATTTTTCACATGAGAGAAACAATGCAATATTTAAACATGTGTGCCCAATTTGTTTCACTTGAAAGTATGGTCTCAAGGTGTATCCATTTACTGAGAACTGTCTCAAGTTTATCCTTTTTATGGCCAAGTAGTACTCCATTGCATATAAAAACTGCACTTTCTTTATCCCTTCATCCGTTGGTGGGCATCGGGGCTGTTTCCAAGACTTAGCTATTACAAATTGTGCTGCTATGAACATGGGTGTGCATAAATCACTGTCGTCTGATGCTTTTAACTCTTTCAGGAAGAGGAGAATAGCTGGGTCAAATGGTACTTCTAGTTTGATTTTTTGAGGTAGCTCCATACTGATTTCCATAGTGATTGTACCAATTTACACTCCCACCAACAGAGGAAAAGGGTTCCTCTTTCTGCACATCCTCACCATATCCATTTACTTCTCAAAAATAAATAATTCTTAAGCTTCCATGAAGCCATTGATCCCCAATTCAATTTTCATGAGAAACGTATACTCTCTGATTTTGCTACAAGATTCTTATAACAAAAGTTTGATATTCGACCATCAGGAACAGATTCGTCTGATCAGATGAATATCTCTTCATGAAGGCTTCATAAAAGGCAAATCATCCTCTGAAAACAAGTCATTTGTTGGTCAAAGAAAGTTAAAATGCCATTTTCACTCTGTTGTTCTCAACAAAAGTACTTAAGGGACTCAGCAATTCAGAAATAAAGCCAAGTGAAAATAAATTTTAGCTGGATGAAGCTGAAGAAATCATACTTGTTCATATTAATTGAAAGTAATTTATATAAATGCTCCCTAATTTATATAGTTTATATAAATGCTCCCTCTTTTGTTAAGCTAATAGGAACTTTTGAAAGAAGAATGTTTTCTGGTTGGTTTTTAAACTAGATGCTCACACAAGAGGCTATTAAATATTTCACATTTTACAACAGGATTTGCAAGAAGAATAGTACAGCAACATTTCTTAGGCCCCTGCATGTGCAATATTACAGAATATTTTCATAAATATCTCACTGAATCTGCGCACCAGCTATGCACATAGCTGCCTTCGCTCCCTGCTTTCAAGACTTAGAGAAATTTAGGAATTTGATTGCAGATCACACAATTTAACCAGTCACTCTGACTTAATAGGCAAAGGTTTTTCCACAGTCCATTCTTTCTGCATGTGTGTGTGCTCAGAAAAGAAACATGGTGTGTCTGAGTAATCACAGTGGGAGTCTTGCTGGTGGAAGGACTCTTCATTCTGGCTGCCTGACACATGCTCATGGTGAGTTGCCTGGAATCAGTGAGTGGTTCAGGGCAGTGATAGGGATTCTGATCAGGTGGGCAGATGGCAAGTGCCAGAAAATATTCACCACTTGTGTCTGGATCCACCAATAGGAAAAATCTTTGCATGGATTTTTTTAAGGTTTATCCAATAAAAATATAATTAGTGATTAATAGGAGTTAGATTCTGAGTATGAAATGTATTCTAATGCACTCGCCTTTTTATTTGATTGTGTCACTTCATAGCACCCTGTATTTTCTCTTCAGGAGTGCTAATCAAAACTTTAAATTTGTGGGATTATCCCTTTGTCTCTCTACTAGTCTGAGAGATGGAGGAGGGTAAGGATTTTCACTCCTCTCTTTGCCTTTACCAGTATACATTAAGGGCTAGTAGTAGGGCTTGGTGCACAGAGAAAATGTAGCAAATGTTTGTTGAATAAATGGACAAATGATTGATGGAACAAACATACTATTATAGAAGTTTATGGCACTGTGTAGAGCCACAGACTTTCACTGCTACTTCTACAACAGCGAACAATGCATAAGAATAGTTAAGGCAAAAGCAGTGTGGAGTCATTATTCTCTTCTTGCTGTTGTGTTTTGCAGCGCCTACAGATGGTAATGGACTTATGATTAAGGCAGGGAATTTTTCTGGTAATGGTTCATAAGGCTACTTTGACAAATCTAACACAGCTTTTGTTTAGATATTGTCATCTTGTAAGCCTTAGTCATTAATATCAAGATTTCTAGTTTAATTATTTGCAGAATAATACCCTCACTTTCTTGCTAACCTTAGCAGACTATCAAAATCCCATCGTAGTAGTATTGGTGGCATACAGCACTGTTGTGTGTTAGACTAATTCTTCCCTTCTACATTCACCACAATTCTGTCCTGCTCCCTACCTTCTTTTCTCCAGACTTCCCACTGACATTTTGAGTCCTTCAGCTTACATCATTAATAGCAAATCCACTGATTGTTTATAAATATATATCATAGCCAAGTTGTGTAGACTCTGTAGATCAAGATGACATGTTGTTTGTTGAGACTTAATACTAGGTGCCCTGTATCAAAACATGTATCTTGATGAGCACTTAACCCTGAGGTATGGTGTTGTTAAGTGACTGCCACTCGACATATTATCGTTGCAGTTACGTGAGGAATTTGACCGAGGGATTGATGTCTCTCTGGAAGAGGAGCACAGTGTTCATGATGTGGCAGCCTTGTTGAAGGAGTTCCTGAGGGACATGCCGGACCCCCTTCTCACCAGGGAGCTGTACACAGCTTTCATCAACACTCTCTGTACGTAATACGGCCATATTTACGGGAAATGTCCTTGAAATAGCAGAATGTCCAGCTTACTCATCAAAACTTTGTACATGTACTTTCTGACAGCTGTTTTTGTCCTTAGTTATCAGTCTCTAATGAATGGGCTATTTGGGAAATTTTCTGAAATTTACCCTGGGGAGAATTAGCAAGAAGAAAGTAGCAATAAAACAAATGGAAATGGCTAAGAATTTGGGATGCTTTCAAAAGTCCCCCAAGACAATAGAAAGTGCTGTAAATTGATGACTTGGAGTACCGGTGAGATTTTTTGTTGAATCCGTGCCTAAATATGAATTGGTGTTTCTGATATGAGGAAGTCCAGAACTCAGAATAACTCAGAATGAGAAAGAGAAGCAGGCAGCATTTCAAGAAAAGCAAAATGTCATAGCCAAGTGGACTTTTAGGACTTTTAGCATAGTTACTTCTGAGCTATAGATAGAGATCCAGTGGAAAAGGAAAAGAGGGTGGGGTAAGAAGGATAAGTCAGAGCAGTGTCAGTCTGCATGCACTTCTTCCTCTGATGCTGTGACTTCAATGAGATTACAACAGAGAGAAGACAGTGTCTTTGTGATGTGCCTTGAGTATTACCAATGAAAAATTTCCCCCTGTCTATTGCTCAACAGAAAAGGGCCTCAAATCCATTATAAACTCAAATTTCAGAGCATCTACCAATTCTCAGCAATATCTTTACTGACAAGTGATTGAAATCCATTAAGTCTGCATGAGAAATGCCAGAGAAAGGACAGAGAAGAAAGTAAGGAGAATGGAGTTACCTTTCTCATAATTGCTCTAGGTGATACATTTCTCCAAGCCTAATTGTTTTGTATATCTGTCAGAGGGTCATGTGGCTAAGTTGTTAAAGCAATGAGAGAATGGATGAAGGAATGACATTGCATTTGCCTTGGTAACCTCTTCATTAAGACAGCTGAGAGGAGGCCTTTCCTCCTTTCTGCCCCAATGGCTCAAGCTTCCCGTACTCTTACTTAGAACACTTCTTTCTGCCTTGCACAGTGTTGGAACCAGAGGAACAGCTGGGTACCTTGCAGCTCCTCATCTACCTTCTACCTCCCTGCAACTGCGACACCCTCCACCGTCTCCTACAGTTCCTCTCCATTGTGGCCAGGCACGCCGATGACAATGTCAGTAAAGATGGGCAAGAGGTATGACCCATTTGCTGCTTTAGACTCTGTGACTTATCCTTTCTCCAGTTTTTAAAGGGGTGAAGCAGCAATATGACCGAATATTTCAGCTGGAGAATATGATACCTCCCCATCTCTGACCTATCTATTTGGGAAAAGCCTGCCCTAAAGGGACAGCTCTTAGGAGCACATCAGCCCTTATCCTTTATGTGTTTCAAGGATGCTTGCAAGTGAGGTCATCGTTTCCCACACTGATGCTTTATTGAAGACCTTGAATTCCATTTGGGAGAAGACAGACAGTGAGCTGTGGAGGCACTTGTACTTATATAAAAACACGGTAGTGGAGGTGAGAAGAGGTTACCATCCTTGATACTGCTTTGATCTGTATAACTTGGAGCCCAAATATGATAGTCCCTCTATTCTTCCAGTTTGTCCCTGGAGCCTCATCTACACTATGGCTAGAAATCCAGTATCTCCTATTAGATGAGTTCTTTCTGTTTATAAACCTTATCCTCAAAATAGGGACTTGCTGAATGCAGTGAGAGTCCTTCCTGCTTCCAAGCCAGATATAAAAGGGATTGGAAGGTCTGATCTTTACTATTGCACCTTTTCTTTCCTCTTGGTGATACTCAGGATGGAGCCCAGGGCTTGATATGTGCTACAAGAGTGCTCTATCACTGAGCTACGTCTGCAGATCTTTTGACATGGCATTTTGATGGCCCATGGTGTTAGCTGCTAGAGGCAGGTTCAACACAGTCCCATGGATCCTTTAGGCATATTCTAGTTCAACTTGGTCCCAACTCAGGTGCCTGTGTGATGTCCCCAAACCCAGAAATCTGAGGTCTGAGGCTCTAGCCCTCTTTGGTCAACATTCATGCCTCAAAGTATTTTTATTTTTTATTTCATCTTTAGACAAATGATATAGTGTCCTACATTTTAGGTGGTCTACCAGAACACACCCTATTTAGCCTTCCCTTCCACAGGAGACCTCTTCCCCTTTGATCACATGCAGTCACACTTCTCCCTGATATTGAATTTCCCAGGAAGTCTCAAACTCTTTAATATGCTAACACATTTGGAAGTCAGTAAGGGGCAAGAGGCATTTACAACTTACTCAGCCACAGGTACTGAAATCCCTGGTAAGCAGAGCTCAGCTGTATCATGTATTCAGTTCTGTGCTTATCAAATCTAGTTCCCGAAGGACATGTCCATATATAATTTTTTTCACTGTAGTATACAAAGGCAATCCCACATACCTTCTTCTCCTCCTCCCTGTGAGTGTGAGAATGGAACTTTCCTGAGTTAGTCATTTATCTCCATAGGAGTTATAATTAGTGAAACCTTGCTGGCTTCAGGTTTTGTAATGTCCTGACACCTTATTTCAGCATATGCAGCCCTTTAGTGGTAGACTATAATTCTCATAATTGTTACATAGTTATATTACCCGTCTGGATATCAGTCTTTATTGACTGAAAGTATAACAGAAGCTATGGAGTCATGTGCCTGATGGCTGAGTAAAGACAGAGTCCCGTCTTGGAAGATATACCAATTGCCTCTCTGATATTTCTTAAGTACTATGTGAAAAGGAGAAAATTGTGTCTCTGGTGATTAACACGATTGAGAGTTCCTCAATGTAAGAAAAGCAAAAAGTCCAGTTGAACTCATCATTTCTTTTGGAATCATCCTCATACATTCTTTCAATACAAAGGTTATGTGATAAAGAAGACAATATTCTTTGATAGGTATAAATGGAACGTTTCATACTGTAGTGCTAGCTAACATTTATGCCTTGTCTACCAATTCAAAGTTTTGTACCAGATAGATAGATAGATAGATAGGCAAATGGATAGTGGCTAATTCTCCTAACAGAAAAAAGATACATCATTGTCCTCATGTTTCAGAGGTAGAACCTGAGAGCCAAAGAGGTTAGGTAACTTGCCAAGCATCCCACAGTGAATGTTCACTTAGAGTCAAACAAAATGACACATCTGTGCATTTCACAATTCGTGGGGAGGTGCCATGTGTTCTATAGTTACTGTGGATTTGCACAGTTATTAGCACAATATCCCAGAAAATGACAGTAAAAGATCTTAAAGAGCCTCCTTTTTCTAGTTCTCACAAAGTCAGCATATTGGCCAGTGATCAGGTTGCTTTCATGACTAGTAAATGCACAAATATGCTTCAAACCCAAACCAGCCTGATTTACTGAAAAAAGAGATATAGAATAGAATTTAGAAGCAATAAAATAAAATTCTCTGGGTATCTAGTTTAGGGTTTCCCAGATTTTTCACAGTGGTATTTGAGGCAAAGCCATCCCCTGCTGGGAAAGCTGCCTTTGCCTTGTAGGATGATGTTAGCATCATCCTTATCCTCTACATACTATATTCCAATAGTAGCATTCACCCACCTGCACACACAGACACACACACACACACACACACACACACACACACAAGCTGTGGCGGACTAATATACCTCCAAACAATGCCAAGTTCCTCCTTAGGTTGAGAGGAACCATAATCATCTGTAGTTGAGAATACCTAGTAGTTCTGTAATTCACTGACAGTGTGTTCTTGGGAAAATCTATTAAAATTCCCAAACCTGGGTTTCTTCATCGAAATTTAGAGAATTAAAGTTCTTCACTTAAGAGCCAGACATGGGTACCTGTACACTCAGCTACTAGGAGGAAAGAGGACTGATTTAGTTCATGGGTTTGAGAGATAGCAAAATTACTCTATAAATCAATCAGTCAGTCAATGTTTAACGGCACTGTGCAGTGCCTGGGAAGCCTAGTTTACTTTAAAGAATATGACAGCACCCCGATGTCCTTGACTTAAACCTTGCTTCAAAATGAATGACTGAAAACCACTGGAGGGACTGGAAGGATAGTATTGCTCTCTTGAAAAGTTTAGAAGTTCCGGAAAGCAAGCAGCTTGTGCAGCCACCTTAGACTCAAGAAAAGGGTACAGGACAGAGGAGTACTGAGGGGGGAAACAGGAAATTGAGCTTTGCTCTTACAGTGCTGAATGCCTCTATGGGGGTAGGTGGTTGATTCCTTTAAGATGTGAAACTTTGGAAGGATTGCTAACAGGTGATATAACCCACACTATAGATGGTTAAGAGACAGAAGGAGAGTAAGTCAGGAAGCTTTGGTATCACTGGTAATATGGAAAACAGGTTTCCTTATAAATGTTTCCATTTAAATATGGCTTTGGTATTTGAATCATGCATGTCCTCCGCACCTTCCCTGAGCTCTTCTAAAGCAGTGATTGTTGTTCAGGAATTTTCCAGTAGCTATTCCAAGGATAGTGTGGCCTCTAAGGAGGTGGAGGAGATGAGGATACAAGACAAGCATAAAATCAGGGAGTGCATACAGAGTCACTGCAGAAATTTAGCAAAGGAACGCACATTGGGTAGAGAAGTTTGGAATGGCTCCATGGAGAACTGACAGAAAATATGCAGCACATGTTGCATAGGGATTGAGTAGATGGGTCACAGAAGCATGCCACAGGAATAGGAGTTGTCTATACCCCTCTGATGGAAGTGAAGGTTGACAAAGGAAGGGAACAAAATGGAGGCTCTTTGTTTAGTATATTTTTTAGTTGGTTGGACATGTGCTAGTAGAGAACACAGAATGGACAGACTAAAACAAGGGTAAATGCAAAATGTAAAATATGGTCCAGAAATAAAGCATTTTTCAATTTCTCTTACATATTTGTTAGTTAGGATTATCTATTTGTTAGCTTGCTGTTTTATAGACTGAAGCATGAAAAAGAACTAAATCAAATTGTGGAAAGGCTTAAATAATCACATAGGCTCTGCCAGAAGCTTGCTGCATGACCTTGTCTTTGTGAATGAGAGGAAGAGGAAGGAAAACAGAGCTGGGGCCAGAGAAGGCCTGAACTTCCTCATCTATAAAATGAACATACCATTTCCTCTCTACTAGGTGCTTAAAATTCAATACATCATTAGTTGATGGGTTATTAAGAATGTCTAAAAGAAGTTATGAGAAAAATTGTTGACTAATTATTGGTTTTTTGGAGAAAAATAGTGGTATTCTATGGTATTGTAGTGTTTTACCAATTTATGTTTGCTTTGTGTTATTAATTTTGTAGCATTTGTTATTTGTATTGCCGCTTAAGGAAGAGAGAAATTCTCAAATGTAAGAAACATCCCAAAGAGTAGTTTTCCAGAGCCTGAGGAGCCTCAGCGTTGCATGGAAACTATGGTATAAGTGTGTATATGTCCAATGAGGGATTTCAGCATTGGCACTGAGTTTTTATGGGGTCTATGTATGGGGCAAAACAAACCAATGGAGAGTCACGATTGCTGATCTTGAGGCGGTTCATGCCTTTAGGAAGTGATAAGTTATCTTTGAAACTTTGACACGATCGGTGCTTTCCTCATCTCAGCCTCCTCCCACCCTGCTTTAAAGCTCATTTTCCAATTTCCCCTTTGCCATGGTAGGATCAGCCACACAAGAGTGAACAGGTGATAACAGAGACTGTAGGGTCTGTAGGGCTCCCTGAGGTGCAGCTGCCAGCTTCACTTCTTGCTGGACTGCCTTGGGACTCTAGGCATCACTGTTCTCCCATTCTGTTTATTAAATAGAACAACAACAGCAGCTGGTTCCTAAACTCGGAATGAAAAAAAAAGAGTTAAAATAAGTCTGTGGGAAGCCCCTAGCTCAGTGTTTGTATACACTAGATTTTTAATACATGTAAGCTATTTTTATGGGACTTAAAAATGATCTAGAGTCCTTACGTAGTGAGGATAGACGTTTGCCTTGAATTGACCAGCTAATTAAATCATGCAATAATGGCCTGGCTTCAAGTGCATATATTATCTAACTATACCATATAGGTACAAATGTATGCTGAAACCTGGAGAGTAAGAGTGGAAGATGTCAGGGAGCAAGACTTCTTTCCAGTTTAAAACACAATAAAACAACAAAACAAAACAAAAAGCGGTAACGAACTGCAGCAGTTTGGTCTGCAGCTGGAATCTATGTGCAATTTTACAGATGGATTGTATTGCATTCCCAGAATAGCAACCAGAGAAGGAGAGAGCGGAAACAGAGCTCCAGATCGTCCTTGTACTAAACATTCTCTTAAAAGAAAACAAATTCTTCTATTTGTTAATGTTAAAGAAAAGGAGAAAACCCTAATATTACTTTAAAAGGGAGAGAGGAAGCCTTCCAGCCACCTCTGAGTTCTAAAGGAAGGAATCTGAAAATGACACATATTTTATTTTATCCTTAACCATGAATTGCCAGGAAGGGAAATGAAAAATAAAATGAAAACTCCAGGCTTTATATCAGTGAAATAAAAAAAAAACAAAGGTCCTGTCAAAAAGTACTTTCCTTCAAATTCTAGTGTTTATCACATGGAATGGTTTCTGTTGGTGACATAACATTTACTTGAAAACAGCCTCACCTTTTAAAAATAAAGCAAACCATGTGGCCTACCAGAGCTGCAGAGCAGGTTTGTCACCAGCTTTGGGCTCCACAGAGTAAAGGTGAGACTCCAGAGCCTCATACTGACTGTTCATTAGGACTTGTGGATGCTATGTTGGACACCCACGTGTTTCTCAAAGGCTGTGTATGTCTTCCTGGGCAAACATTCCCATCCTGACTATCCTAGGTTCTCTGATGAGAGAAGAAAAAAAATCACACATACCCATAGTTCTTAAACACGGGTGAGGGTGGAGGGTACTACAAGTATTTAGTGAGCCAAGACTATTCAACATCCAGCCACACAAAGGGGCAGAATAATTTGGTCCCAATGTCATTAGTGCCAAGATAGAGAAACTCTGGCTTATAGAAATTTAGCCAAGTTCTCCCTTCCATGTGAAGAAAGAATCAAGCAAGTAAAAACACAAAGAAACAAAAGCAAAACAATACCCAAGCCTTTAAAAAATTCTTGTATCACTTATTATGACAATTTGACTTGTAGAATACACTCCAAAGACAGTGCTCAGCCAAGCTCATAAAATGTCTTTTTTGGGGATATTTTTGTACTATTTTTTATAATGGCAGAACATTGAAAATGACATAAATACCCATCACTAGGCTGTGCTTAAAATAAATCATGATCTGTTCATGCAACGGGATGCATTGGGCCAACACCGACTGAAGAGAAAGGATATTTTGAAATTGAGAGATTAATACGCCATTAATATGCCATATTGTTAAGAGACAATAAGTAAGTTACAAAATAATATGTGGAGTTTGACGCCAGTTTTGAAAAAGAAATAATATGGATATATATGTACATGTTGATGCATGGTGCTTGACTAATTTTTTAATGCTAGTCTTTTTAGCATCCATATTCTCTGTCACCCCAACTTTGCAAACACTTCCTTTCTAATAAAACTGAAAATTTTGCACATTTGCTTTTGCTCCTGAATTTTCCCATAGATCTGGCTAAAATCTTCCAGTAGTACCCATGCCACAGAATGAATATTGGGCTGCTTTGTAATTTCTTCTGCAAGATTAACTAGTCTATCACCTTTAAACTCAGTCTCCTTGCAAAGTCTCAGGACATGGGCAAAATGAAGACAAACTTTCTGCCAGAAACAGAATTGCAGAAGGCAATAGTGGAGGTAAACTCATGGCAACCAGAAAGGAGAAAGAGAAAAGAGGAGCTTTGGACAAGAATGCACACTTTCAGGTCACACCTCCAGAGATCTACCTGCAAGCAGGTCCCAACTCCTAACAGCAAGTCAGATGTAGCACTCCATGTTCCAGTCCCCTTCTAAACACATGAGACATTTGAAGGACATTTTAGATAGAAATAATAATGGTGAATATGTTCATATGCACATAGGGAAGCATATGAGCAGCTGGCTCTTTTAAAAAGTGGAAACTATGGGCATTTCACTTCTATATGCCTACATGTGCTTCTTACTCATTAATGTACTGAACATGATTAATTTCTTTCTACTTCAAACTAAAGGATAGTTCCTTTTGCCAGGCAGGCTGGTGTGTGACCATAATCCCAGCACTCTGGGGGGCTGAGGTATGAGGATCATAAATTCAAGCCTAAGCTAGGCAATTTAGCAATGTAACAAGAATTTGTCTCAAAATAAAAATAAAAATAAACTAAAGATATGGGGATATAACTCAGTGCAAATGCTCTGGTTTCAATCCCTAGTTCTACAGAAGACAAAAAAATAGTTCCCATTCTTTAACCCTACACTCCTCACCTTTTGTTCCCCCCATCTTTGTTCTTTCTCCTTATCTGTGAGACCTTTTAAAGAAACTGTCTCCGCTCACTGTTTCCACTTCCAGCCACACCACTGAAATGGCCCTGAGCTAGGCCATCAGAACACCAGAGCATCGGATTTGGAGGGGAGTGTAGTATGAGTATCTCAGTGAACATATGCCACCGGGGCCAGCACCTTTGAAATTCCATTCCATCACTACAATACTCAGTGCTGATTCCATAATGTCATGATGTGAAGTCCAGCAAAGCTATCACTTTTTGTTCAAAGTGATCTTAGCTCGCTTTGCCTTGTCTAAGTTCAATACACATTAAGGTATGGACAGCTGTTTTGAGGAGAATGAGAGACATTATGACAGCCATTCATGGCTTCCCTAATGTCTGGTCTTGAAGACCTATAATGTCCCCCTCGTCCTGCTCAGATCAATTCCATACTAGGTTGTTTCATGTGAATTCCCTGTATGTGACAATCTGGACAACTATTTGGAAGAAAACAAGAGTCAATATGATAGAGAGTGAATATCTCCGATTGTCTAGTTTTGAAATTTATGTCTCTTACATTGCTTTCTTGTGATCCGCTTTGCTCTGTTTTGTTGTGTTTAATTTTACCCTATTGATATAATTGCATGTATATTTGAGTGGGTAAGATGGATGACCATATTGTTGTCTTTGTCAGATCGTGGAGCAGAACTGTTAACAGTCTCACTGATTCAATGTCTACTTTACATGTTTTAGCTTTGTAATTAGAACAACTATTTCAAAGAAGTCAGTATGTAATTAGTCAAGTAATAATTTCTTAGGTTTTATTGCTGTTGTACTCCTTTTTTCCTTGAAATACTGTATTGTTGCTACCCTTTATTCTGTTTTATTTTGCTTTGTTTTTTTCTTTAAATAAAAAATAAAATAAAAATTTAAAAAAAAGAAATTCCATTCCATTCTCTAAGCAGAATCCTCTTGCCTGAGTCACCATCTGAGCTCCTTTCTCTTAGCTGGGTTTGTCTGACTTTCCTGCAGCAGCCCTGCTCTATTTGGCTTCCTGGCACTCTTTGATGCATTTCACATGTTTGTCATTGCCTATGATATTTTCTCCACTGTGAAACAGACCCCTGCCCCAGACCCTCTGTTTTTAAGCCTAGCCTCTATTCTTCCTCTCAGATTATAGACAAATATTGCCATATCTGTAATAATGTTCCTGGGGTCTCTGGGATTGACAGTCTCATTCTTTGTACTGACTGCCCAGAAATGATGTTTATTTTGTTCCTGGAACATGAGGCTTCTAAAGTAAGGACTTTCGCTTATTGTCAGAAGAATTTTTAAATAATTAGAATCCACAAAAAAAAAATGCCTAGCCATGGTAGATGCTGAGTGGATGGACCAATTGAGAGATTATGAGTTGGTGGGTAAATGGAAAAATATGAATGCATGGATGGATAGATAAAAATATTTTTAAGTGCAGACAGGTCAGCAATTTTATCTAGTACCAGTTTCACAATAAACTGTAGAATTTTAAATTTTTGCTCAACATGCTAGTGAGATGACCACTGAGCTGTGATCTTTGATCCAAGATACTAAGCAAAAGGAAAATGATAGTTCCCCTTGTGGTTTCTGACAGAGATAATCTCCTTGCAAAGAACAAATGGAAAAGAAAAAAGTTTCATTAATAACAGGACCACCAGCATTTTGGAAAGCAAGCATAACAACAGTCCTGGTATTCTCTTCTGCAATAGGTCACTGGGAACAAAATGACATCTCTAAACTTGGCCACCATATTTGGACCCAACCTACTGCACAAGCAGAAGTCATCAGACAAAGAATTCTCAGTCCAGAGCTCGGCCCGGGCTGAAGAGAGCACAGCCATCATTGCTGTAGTGCAGAAGATGATTGAAAATTATGAAACCCTGTTCATGGTAGGTGACCTTTCAGTGGAAAGACATCTCAGTGAACTGCATATTGGTTGCTTGTGGTGTATAATGAAACTCAGATTCACCACCTTCTGATTCGCAGTGCTGGTAACTGACTATATTCATTGGAAGCCAAGTTGTTTTCATAGGAATAGCCATTTTTGTAGCTGTGATTTCACTGCTAGTTTGTGATTCCATGTTTAAACAAACACACATAAATTGAAAACTTCATTTTGTAGTCCCCTAAACATTAATCAAATTTTGGAGTCATTTACTATACAAAATCAGTGGTCCCTGCTGAGAAAATTTTTTGATAAAAGCATTCTTTTAAGTATTCTATCTGCGATCCTCATGAATTCATGTATTCATAACCAGAATTGATGACAGCACTTTGTCCAAGGTCAATCTTGACAATCTACCTCCAGCATGAAATTTCACCTTTCCTTCCTGTGTCCTTCCATGTCGCTTCCACGCCACTTCTCTGTCTCCTGAACCCCATTACTGTTCTTATTAATGTTTATCTTACTTAACATTGTGTTACGGTCATTTATGATCATTTCCCCTAGTAGATTATATATCCATTTAAAACAAGGGCTATGCCCTTGTTATCTCCTCTCTGTATCCTCTGTATACTTTTGGAAGGCCTTCCATCTGGCAGGCACTCAATAAATATTCTTTTGATTTGTATTGAGTTACCAGTTCCTGTTTTCCTCCATAAAACTGCATGGTTTGCTCCAACTTCCCTTGAAACATTAGAAAAAACTGCCAATTCCCTTCTATTTCTGTTCTCCACTCATATTGTGGGTCAAAATTTATAGGCACTTTTCCATTCTTGTCCCATATCTCTTGTCAATTTGCAAACATCGTAAAGCCTGTCTGTCCCACTAGATCCTTTTGTAGCTCCTTCAACCAAGAAGGTTAATTGACTTTTGAATCTCCTCAAGACTTTTATCTATGCTCATCAAATACCTTGTATTGGATTTATCTCCAAGCTTGTTTTAAGCAAGTGTTTTTGTAAATTCAAGATCCAGTGGTTTAGAATAGTAGCCCTCTCTGTATTAAGTAGGTGATTGTGACCAAGTAATTCAGTACTCATTGGGCCTCAGTTGAAGCTCCTGAGAAAGGCCTAATTCCTATAGTGGTTAAAAGAATCATTTGATGCGTGAAAGCATTATACAAACAGTAAAATTCTATGCAACTGTTGATTACTAATTATGTTACTTGGACAACACTAGCTGGCTCGTCTCTCGATACTTTGACACCACAGACATAAACAGTTTGTTGAAGTAATGTTTAATCAGATATGTGGCAAACAGCCTTTTAGATGGTGACAGAGCTAATCCTAGTTCCTTGTATCCTGAGACTCTGCCATCCCCTAAGATTATATGGACAAACTAAGAGGGAGCATTTATTATATGTACCCAAACCTTACGGGCCAGAACTTAACTCTAAGAGGGCCTGGGAATGCATTTCTGGCTGGGTGCCTCGGAGGAAGAGAAAATGAATTCACCATGGAGAAAATTTCACTGATGTAGAATAATGTCTTAATCCTTTGTGTCCCTGAAGCATTGCCCTTGTTGCACGTGGTCAGTAGCTCTCAGAAATGTTGATTTAGCCATTGACACTATATAAATTTCACACTTTACCCCAAATCCTAATTAATTACATATTTGGATGAATCAAATGTCTGAACTTCTCAACATTTTCATCAAGTTTTAAGTCACATATCATATTGCCAACTAATCTTGGCATTACTTCGTGTTTTCTGAACTTTTTTTTTAACACAGTAATACTTCTCATCGATCTTAATTCTATTTTCAAAATTCCATTTCCCAAGCAAAGTTTTCCTTTATGTGAAACTACAAACCATTAGACATTTCTTTTCACCTTAGATACTAACAAAACTTTCTTGAAAGTACAGCTGCTGTCATTTTAATTGCGCCATCCATCTTCTCCCCATTTCCTGCCACCTGAATTACCAAGAATAACAGAAAAATATCAGCATTACCCTTTCCCCAACTTTCCCCCAATCTGCTTTGTTTATCATTCTCTGTAAGGATTGATGTCGAGACTCTCTTGTGTCATAGCTCATGTTTGGCTCCCCAAGTTATGGGCTTTGCTTCTTAAGGAAGCTTTTGTTGACCACCTTATCTAAAATGCAGCTCCTCCACTACCAACACACACACACTCACAGACACACACACACACACACACACACACACACACACTCATTCACTCCATATTCCTATTTTCTGTTTTTTCCCTTTAGCATTCACCATTAATGGAGAGGTTTTTAAAAAAATATTTCTTACTCTGTTTCCTCACTAAAATGTAAGTTTTCATTCATTTTCATCCACCTAATTGCATGATTTCTGTGTGAGGGGTATGATAGATACACATTGAATTAATGAATGATTTGATGATACTTTTTTAAGGTCTAATCTTCGTTTTTACAGTCCTTGCCATTGCATGTGTGGAAAGGTTTAGAGATGGAAGGATTAAGAGTATCTGTGCAACAGTTAGCTAACCGCTAATTAATCATTCTTGCTTTCCTTAGATTATGAGAATTATATACTGAGAGCTGGGTACATAGCTCAGCAGCACAAGTGCTTCCCTGTTAAGTGTGAGGTTGTGAGTTCGATCCCTGGTACCCCCCCCCAAAAAGGCTGAGAATTGTATACTGGGAAAAAAAGAACAGTAGAGTCGGATGGGGGACAAAGATCCCAAACCTGGATCCATAAAAATAAACTGAGACCAGAAAACTTTACTGTAATCCTGTCTGCTATCCCTTATCTACATGACCATACTTTCTTTGATTTCTATTTCTTTTTTTATCCAAGGACTGTTCTGGAAAAAAATCCCTTCTACTTCTGAAATTGGTATGGCTCAATGCTCTAGTATAGTAAATGGCAAACTCTTTAGAGTTTTCAATGATACAAAAAGCTAGCAGTGGCACATGTGCCATGAGTTTGCCACCACTGCTCTAACATTTCTCTTCCTAGAGTTCCAAAAAACAGAAAAAAAATAATGTCTTCACATTGTGAATTGTCTGAGCATTCTTGGCATTTCAGAGTCTAGTTGGTTACACCAAGGCTAGTGATTAGTTCAGTAAAGTTGGTCTGTGTGGGTGGGCAGAAATGTGTTGTGTGTTTTTATATATACATATATAATTTTGTTTTGATTTGTTGTTTTAATAAGCTCTTGGAATTATTACAATTTTAAAGAAGCAAATGGAAGGCTATACAAGACCTGATGGTTAAAGGTAGTTAGCTACTGTACAGCTTCATAATCTTTGGAAGAGTTTCTGAGATCAGAAATGAAGCCGTCAGTTTCATTGGAACTGGAAAGTAAGATGTGTTAGGAAAGGTGGCTGTAAGCTCAACTTTGAAGGCAAAAAGCACCCCAGAGGCAGTGATTCCATAGAAGAACTGCTGGATGAGACCTGGAAACCCCCAAGAGTCTGGAAGGAGCTCCAAGTCTGTACTCGGTGTCCTTCATTACCCAAGACTGAGACTGCCTGTCTCATGTGGCTGGAATCTGACTTAATGGGAAATGGCAGAAAAGAACCTGGCATTGGCACACAATGCAAATTTAGAGATTTATACACAATTTGAGAGTCAGACCAGCAGGTTTGCTTTTTATGCACTGATTTGGAAATCCTATGCCTGTAAGTACTTCATGATAACGAACATCATGACTACTCTATCAAAAGACCAAGGCTGGGCGTTATAGTAGCAGTTCTCCAACTCAAGCCATGCAGCAGGGTTCACAAGGAGACTTGTTAGACATTCTGAATCCCAGGCCACTCTACAGAAAACTGAATGGAGTAGCACTGGTATGGGGCTCAGAAATCTGCATTTTCTAAGGAACCCCTCCAGGGATTCTGGCAGGTTCCCTCACACACCTCAGGAGACCACATGCTGGGAGACACTGGTAGTATGGACACAGTCAGGTTTGGAATGGGTTACCAAAATTCACACTGTTGCACAGTCATTTATTTTCTATATGATCTCTAGTACATTCTATTTTCCTCTTGTGAAAAATAAAACAAAGCAACCTACTTTACAGGATGATTTGATAATTAGAAACAACATTGTAAAGCTCTTGGGATAAAATTGAAATATCCTTGGTACTTAAAAGAAAAGAATTATTGTCATAAATCTGTGAAGTGATATGATGCCTGCTCTATTAAAGCACAATCAGGTGTCACCTTGGAATTAAAACCCACACTGACCACTATGGATGACACTGGGTTCTGCTCCCACACATGCTCCTAGTTCCTTATCTTGCTCTCTTTCTTTTTGCTGCAGCATTTACTGCTTTTTAACTTGTTCTAGAATTTATTTATTCTAAGTATAAACCTAAGAGAATGCCAGTCTTAGGAAGACAGGGATTCTTGTTTCTTCTGTTCTTTGATATCCATGCATCTAGAAAGTACTTGGCAGAAGAAAGCTCTCAGTAATTGTTTGTTAAATATATGCTACAACTCTATATTACTATCGGAAAATGTGCTATTGTTGTCATTGTTTTGTTTGTTTGGGTTCCACACTCACATCCCTGAGACTTCTGTACCATTAAATCATTATCGTCCACCACTTTTGGGGTAACAAACTATTTAAAAACTGCCTAGCATAAAACGGCCCTTTGTGGAAAACACTGGAAATAAAAGAGAAAAAATCAGGCATTTCTAGAAGTAACCATTGGTGATTTCTAAGTAGAAATCATTCACTGACCAAATCATCAGTACACTAATTGTTCTGAAATTTACTGCTTCTAAAAGTGGTATCGAGATTGCCAGAGTAAAAACTGTTCTTGGATAATAAGCGCAGAGAAAACAGTGATGGCTCAGTCTGCTGGTGGATATTACGTGATTCCTATTAGGGCTTTTATTTTAGAGAAGGGCAAAGGAGAGAAGGCCCCACACTTATAGCCTGGGGTGTGATGGAAATGTGGGAAAGCCAGAAAGTTCCCACTTCATTGCCCATCAGTTTGAGCTGGGGACCTGTATGTGTATGTGGAGAATTTGACGTAAGCATTATTGAAGCAAGGATCAGAAGCTGTGACAAGGATGCCAAGCTCGAAAGCCAAGCTTTGCTTCATACTCTCTTCACCACCCCTCCCACGCTAGTTATATTTCTCTTGTAACTTATTTTGCATGTCAAATCAAAATAAGCCATGTGGTCACCCAGGTCATCAAATAAGAATCCACCTCTACCAATATATCCAAATAATTTCATTTTTCTGCAGCAAAAGACAGCCATTGTTCATGTACCAGAGGTTGGGCTAGTCATTATGTGTATCATTGGCTTATCTCAATTTCACCACCATTTTATGAGTAGGAAGGCTAGCTTGTTTGTTGAAGAGAATTATCTTTACATCGTGATGCTTCCTTATAAAAAGAAGCACTCAGAGGCGGTATCTCAGATATGGAGTTTATTTGTGGACAAGGAAAGAGAAAATGTAAATGGCGAATGAATGTATTAATTCCTCTGGACTAGTCAAACCATCCACCCACTTGAGGTTAAGGCCAGAAGATGCCCTCAGTAAGCAGTCTGTGTTCCTGCAGAAGCCTGCTCACCTTGTCCTTGTCTGTAAAGACAAAACACCTGTTCCATTTACATCTATACAGGTAGGAGGAAGCAGAAGCATATCACTCCTGGGCTGTTTTCATTTCCTTTAGCTTGTCACAGAGTGAAGATGGCACATTTTTCTTCATCTTTGTTACTTAATCTTCCTCCAAATCAGCTCCATGAATCTTTGTTACTTCCGCTGGTTTGTTTTGTTTTGTTTTGTTTTGTTTTGTTTTGAGTAAGATGTCCCACTTGGCTCCCTACAAAAAAAAGACTGCCTGGCAGGTCACTGTCACTTGAGAAATATTTGTCAAATTTAGTGATTCTCTATCTTCCAAATGCATCCAGACCAACTTCAATTATGAAATCATTGTCACAACAAAGCCACACAAAAGGTCTGAGGCTGAACCTGCCCTTATAAACGGCCAAAGTGATTTCTTTTAGTGTGTTTGCTAACTAAAAAATGTCATCATGATTTCCAGTGATATTTACTTTTTCCAGGGAGTGTTAGAGTTTCAAATGCCATAGCATCTTTCTTGCTCAAGTGCAAAGTGGTGGATTAGTGCGGAACATCTAGTGGCAAGTACAGTGAGGCTAGGGCCAGGAAACTGCTCTTGGAGAAGCACTTAATGGTTTGTTGCATTTCTTAGTAAATGGAGGAAACTCATACCAGTTTTCCTTCTCAGCACTTTATGGAATAAAGTACCTCATAGCTTATACCCTAGGCAATCATTCAAGGTTTCATTTTTAATTCGATAGGGTAGATTTTAATTATGACAGTTTTATTCCTTCATATGTGCAGTGTTTACATTTTTTTCTCTGAAGCAGGAGAGTGCAAAGTTCTTTTGATTTTTGGAATAGCATTATGCTTTGAAGTAACACATTAAAATCTAAGGGGTTGCGTCTCCAGATAAACACAACCATACATGGTACCCTTAAAATATCTAAAATTACTTAATAGTTGACTAAAACCCAATAGAAATTTTGTTGTAAAATCATAAATTGTAAGAAAAGAATCACTTTGAGCTGGGTATTGTTTCTTCATTTAAACATGTTGAATTGCTTGAGTTTAAAAAAATAATGAAGTAATGTGTTTTTCACTATCTTACTCTTTAGTTCCCATTTTGTTATATACAAAAATCACTGAAATGAGTGGAAAATTTTCATTATTGAGCTATGCTTTTCATTTTGGCAGGTTTTATATTGATGAGAACAGTAGCTTAAAAACTCTAAAACATCTTGATGGTCCTCATCTGGGACAGGAAATTTTTTATTTTTCTTCTCTAGAAATGAGCAGTAAAGAGATTGCGATACTGTAAATATTGATATTATTTATAAGAAAAGCACAGACAAGGGCAACATAACTACTATACACCATGCAGACCATAACCCTGGGTGATAGCATTATTTTTAACCATTCCATACGATTCCCTGAGCATCCTTTGGGTAGAATACACCATCCTCATTTAAGTTCTAAAACCACATAAAATTAAATGAGTGACTGAGTGAGTGGTTGAGGGTCATAAATGTGCTAGTAGAAGCTTTGGGAAAGAAAAGCAAGAAAGCAAAATTAGAGAAGAAAAATCAGGCATCATCTAGAAAGCATTTGACTGGTAAGGAGGAGAATAATCAACTGTGGGCAGCTTCCAATGTGAAGACTTTCTGTCTCATAGTATGAAGCCTAGTGGGGAACTTTTTTCTCTCTACTGTTTCCTCTTCAGCTGCAAAATGACTGTAGTTGTTACATGTAGTCTCTCATGACTATCATTGCGTCAAGAGATTAAGATATTTCCTTTTTACAATATGGAGAAAATTCTTTTCCAGAATCTCCTATGAGGCCTCTCTTGGGATTTCATGGCCAGGATAGGCACACATGGTCTTGCATGTGTTGCAAGGAAGGTGAGATGACAAAGAACTACATTAGGAACTTTTGTCAGTTCGAAGTTGGCAAGTCCAGTAGTTCCTCCCTCCTGGAAACTTCACTTTTAATGATGTGACCAGCAGGAAAATGCATGGTCTACAGGAAAAGAAGGACCTAGAAAGGGGAAACTACGATGGAGTCTGGCTTCAAGCCCATTGAACTTGAGAGCTAAGAGCTCACAGGCTGTAACTATAGAAATTTAGAGGGTGGTTAGCACCAGAAGCATATTACAAGAACATCTCTTAAATTAGTCACCCATCAGAAGTGTTAAGCAAAAAAAAGGGAGTGATTCTTCTTTGAGTGATTCTTCTTTGTGGGCCAGTGGGCACAGAGATAGGGATGCCTTGTCTGTTAGTCAAAAAAAGTTACAAGACAAATATTGCCCATCTCCACCTTAACTTTTTATTTTTTCTTTTAATTTTTTCACTTATTTCATGTATTCCTAATGAAAATTTTCATTACTACCTTTCCCTTAAAACCAATGAGATATTTTCACATGTGTTAGTTTAATAAAACTAACCCCGTAACACCTTCATTAAGGATAATGCTACAGGAAAGATAAGCCTCTCAAGTTTTCAGGTGCAAGAACAAAATCCTAGAGAAGGTGGTTTATGTCACCAAGATGATATTAATTACAAGCCCAGAATTAAAACTGGACCTCAGGGACTCTAGACTCAGATATATCTTCATAGCATCTTAACTCCCATAATGGTATACACAAACGAGCAGTCTGCCTGAATATTTCTTTCTTATTTTGTGTTTTCCTATCAGTTTATTTACTTGACTTTTGATTCTATATTAAGTACCTAAATTAATAGATAATGAATGTTCATCCAGTTGAACTGAGCCTGTAGTTTTAAATTGTCATTAAATAATAGGAACTGAAATGACCAATTATAGAAAAAGATGGGAATAATCATGGGGAAAATGTCACTAGATGCTGTTATATGAACATTTTAAGATCAACTGTAGGCATCATTCCAATTCCCTGCCTCATTTTCCCACTGAATCTAGTTTTCTGTACCATTAATTTATTTTTTAAGAAAACATGATTTTATCATATGAATTTTTGAAGATTTCTTAAATCATTTTGCAGCAGAGATTGGATTCAAATAAATTAGGTTAATTAATGAATTATACTATCATGAGCTTTTATAATACTTAAGAAAATATTATAAATCCTTCTTGTAACATATGGGTTCACATTGTAACTGTATCTTTTTATTTATTTGTAAGTAGTATCTCCATGCCAACCTTTTTCATCCAACTTTTTTCATCTAAATTCTTTACCAACCTTTTTCATCCAACCTTTTCCCTCTAAATTCTTTACCAAGTAAGTGTCTCACATGCAACATAAAATAAAGCTCAATAATTGTAATTGCTTGACAGTTAAGATTAGCTAAATTAATGAAAACCTCTGAAATGCAGAATAGGTTAACAAAAATTTACAGCAAATAGTTCTTAAATAACGATATTTCCTGTAATGTATCATAACAAAGCAAGTATTATTCTAATAGTACAAAAGATGTTAATTTATCATTTGACATATCCTATACTTTCAAGATAGTAATATTACAATCTCTTCACCATTCCAAAGGACATTCATTCTTGTTCATTTTTCAGGGGAAATGGATTGGTACTTGGAGCAAAAGTTTTACCATATATCTAAGCTTAGCCTATTCTAAATTAACTGGACCCAAATGCAAGCACTTTTCCTAATTTGCTCCTGTATACTTTCTTTTAAAAAGATTTCAGAGTATACATTTTGACCTAGCATATGTTTTGCTTTGTCTTTCACTTTTTAAAAAGCATTCTCAATACAAATTGCATATGTCTGTTAAGTCATGATGTTTGAAAAAGTCTAGTAAAAATGATCAGTCTTTTCATTTTTCCCACTTACACATGAAAGTATGAGAATACAGTCATTCTGACTGATTTAACTGTCCTTCCCATTCTCTTCTCTTTCCATTTTAATTTTCAGGCCATTGCATTTGGTTCCAGAACCTTAAATGCCATTTATATGTGATTCCTAAGTTTCTATGTCCAGCTAGAACCACTCTCCTGAATTCCAAATCTTTATTCTCAGCTACCTAGTAGATATCTCCACTTGAATGTCTCACAGACCTCTCAATACTTCCATTTCAAAGCCAAACGCTTGTAGCCCAGAATGGTGACACACACCTGTAATCCCAGAACTCAGGAGACTGAGGCAGGAGGATCCCTGCGTGTTCAGGCCACTATAGGCTACATAGTGAATTCAAGGCCAGTCTTAACTACATAGGCAGACCCTGCCTAAAAAAAAGAAGAAAGAAGAAAAAGAGAAAGGAAGGAAGGAAGGAAGGAAGGAAAAGAAAGAAAGAAAGAAAGAAAGAAAGAAAGAAAGAAAGAAAGAAAGAAAGAAAAAAGAAAGCCATTCATGGACCAAGGGTAGAGAGAACAAAGCCACACCAGCAAGCAAGCCCAATCTGGGAACCAGTGCCATGCATGGGCCACCAGTCGACTGAAACAGACAGACCCCAGCTTCTTCCTGTGATTCAGCGCCATTCACAGACCAGTGGTACAGAGAACAAAGCCACACCAGCAAGTAAGTGCAGTCTGAGAAACAACGCCATGCGCGGACTGACACCAGACTGGAACAGACAGACCCAGCCCCTTCTGGCGCATGAACTGGCAAACCAGAAGTACCCCATGCCTTGCCATAAGTGATAGGCTTATCTGGAGAACACAGACTGTGATGATAGATAGAGGTGAAATACAATTGGATGCTTGTGGTACATTAGTGTTCCACTAACACTGAAGGTCTATGGCCAGTGGTCTGATCATAGGCTCAGAGGATAGTGGTACGCAGTGTGGCATCTAGGGGCAATCTCCTTCTGAGGGTTGTAGCCATTGTTGATTCCCTATGATCTTGTTTTGGAAGTCCCGTATCATTTCCATTGTTTTGTTGGGTTGGGTTTTATTCTCTTTTGTTTTGTCTGATTATGTCAAATCTGAGGGCAGGAGCAGCTATTTCAAAGATAGCAATATATGTTATGATAGCAATTTTGGATTTACTATTGGCTTGTTTTGAAATCCTTTATTGCATTCATTGTTTTGATTTTATTGTTTCTATTCTATTCTGTTTGATTTTTACTGTGTCTGAAGTTATCTGCAGCTATTTTGAAGACAACAAAAGGCATCATGGTAACTATTGTTGATTTTGTAATGTTTTGAAGTCCTATACCACTTACATTGGTTTGTTTTGATTGGTTTTATTCTGTTTTGTCCTCTTTAAAATAAAAAAAGAAAGAAAGAAAAAGAAAAAAAGCCAAACTCTTGAACTTCCCCTCAGCCTTTTTTTCCTGTAGCTTCCCTGAGAAAGTCTGTGGCAACCTCATCCTTTTATTTGCTCAGACCCCAAAATGCTGGTCTTCCTTTCTCCTTTTCCTTCTTTCTTCCTTTCATTCTTTTTCTTTCCTTTCAGCAAATTCGCCATATAATAAATTATCATCTGTATCTACACTAACTTCACAATGCAAATGTTTTTCATCATCTCATTTTCCTGGTTCTACACCATCATCGCAGATCTGGATCCATCAAAAACCCCTGTTTGCTCACCTTTCTTCACCCCTGGCTTCCCTGCAATCTTCAGCTAAGCAGCCAGATTACTGTCAGTTGGTATTAGTCATCTGCTCTAAATCTCCAGTGGTTCCCCACTGAAGTCCTAATCATGAACCATAGGATTCTGTTCTTTCCTCATTCTTTCCCAACCTCACCGGTCTCCTCACTGTTCTTCATTGGCTTCTCTTTTCTGTCTGGAATGATTTTCAACAACACCTTTGTTAGCTTTGATTCTCTGATAAAATGCCAGTTTCTATGTGACTTCATCAACTATGTGACTCTACAACACCTCTGCCAGCATTTCTGACCGCCCTTGACTTGTGTTTCTCTACATGATCCATGCTATGCTTTCCTTGCATTTTCATGCCCATGTTTCTGGATTGACTGTCAGCTCTACATGGACAAGAACTCTTGATTGCTTGGTTTGTAAGTGAGTCCCCAGTATCCAGTGCCTGGCACTCAAGAAGCATTCACCAAGGATGTATGCAATTAGTGGATGGAAGAATCTGAAAAAGGCCCTGGTGATCAGTACAGCGGTGGTGCTGAAGCAGAGGGAGTGGGAGGATGGCTGCCAGGAGAGAAGGCATGAAAAATTTATTGAGAAGAGCGAGCAAGTTGTGGGTTGCAGTTGTGGGGATGGGAAAGATTCCAAGCATGTGAGTATCTTCATTAGATCATTCTGGCATCCACGTGGAGAAGAACTCTGATGCACATTTTAAGGAAATAGTGCACAAATTAGTAAGCTTTAACAGCAAAGATCCATCGAAGATGTATGTTTCTTTTCCTCTGTAATTTCAAACTCACTTAAGAGACTTGGGGGCTCATACAGCTAAAAAGTTGAAAAGACATTGTGGCTGCAGGCATAGCTTGACCCCAGACTCAAATGCTATCAAGTTACCCTTTCTTTTTTTCTGTCTTTCTCCATTTCTTATGTTTGCTTATTTGTCAGCACATTCATCAGATCTCATATGGCTACAGGCACTGTGTCCCTTCTCTCATAAGCCTCAGAGAAATTCTCATGGCTTTGTGTTGCCTCTAATGGAACCCCAGGCCCATTTCTCAGGCTACCATGGTGGTCTAGGATGGGTTGATCAGGCAACTTCGTTTAGCATACACATTTCACTCTTGCACTGAGGGTTGGTTCTCCAGAGGGAGTTTAACATATAACTGTTATAAGAAGAGGGAAGCGGGATTTGTAATGGCCAACAGATGACCACTACAAAGGGGTAATGAGGGCTTGAACTTGGGTCACTGCTGTTAGAATGGAAAGAAATAACAGAAATGAAATCAAGTAGACCTTTGGCTCTGAAGGGGGAGGAAAGAGGACACAGAATGCCTGCAATACAACTTGAACAGTTTAAGCTTATGTGACCAGGACTTGGAAATGCCATTAATAAAGATTCAGGATAAAGTAGGAGGAACTGATTTATAAGAGAAGGAAAGCGTTTTCTTGCTTTCTCATCCTTGTTTTTATTAATAAATTGCTTCCAGCTCCTCAGAGCTCAAGAGCAATTGAGCCCTGCAAGAGGCAGAAGGAAAATTCTTCCACCAACCACTTATTCTCAGAAGACTTGTCCCTGTGGTTTGAAAAACATCTCGCTGAGCCCATATGTGAGAGAATCAGACTGAAAATGTATTTTCTTTCAAAAGTTTGAGTTTCCTCAGGTTGAACTACCAGGATCTATGGAGCAGAAAACCATGAGCCAGAGCTGGCCTCAGTTTTCCGTCATAGAACATTCCCACATGGGTGACTGAGGGCTGTCTCCTAAGGCACTGCATTCGGATTAGGCTTAGAAAATCCTGTGATGCTTATTAATAACATGCTAGTGGATACCCATGAAATTAGAAAGTGAGAAATGCTTCTAAGTGGACTGGGAAATGAGGGCTTGTAACTATGAGCAGGAAAGGCTAAAGGCAGGCACCAAATGATAAAGACAAGTGCAAAGGTAGTATTAGCATTTTAATTTCCTTTTGGGTATTTACCACTCACTCAGTGCTGTTTCCTCAATGTAAAATAAGTCACTTAATCATCACAGCCACTCTCTGTAGTCAAATTGCTATCCCCATTTTACAGGAGGGAAAACTGACACTTAGCTTCTTCTAGAAGTGCCTTGCCAAAGTTCCTACAGCTAATAAGTGTTGGAGCTAGAATTCAAGCAGTCTGGCCCCAGGGCCTGCCCTCCTAATAAACTGATCATATGTTCCAGAACTGCCCGAGGTAGTTGTAATTTATGCCTGTTGTCTTGGCATAATTCAAACTATGAACTCTAGCAAGTATCCCCATTTGGACCATAAACTGTGGACACCATTTCCCTTAACTACCATCTTTTGCTTTCTCAAAGCCAGGGATATCTAGCCTGCACAACAGAGGTATTCAAATGACCAGGTTGTATCTCCAAGCATGAGATGGGTACGACTGTGAATTGAATATGACTATTTGATAACCATCCTGTTTGTCCTAAGAATTAAACCAGCTGTATGGGCTGGTGTTGGTTTGGTTTTAACTAGTAAATCACTCCGCATTCTTATAACTTTTAAAGCTCTGTTTTATGATATCATAAAGTTGCCTCTCTGCAGAACGATTTTATTTATGCCTCAATCCTTGGCTCCTCCAGGTTCCCCCAGATCTCCAGAATGAAGTGCTTATCAGCCTGTTAGAGACCGATCCTGATGTTGTGGACTATTTGCTCAGGAGAAAGGCTTCCCAATCATCGTGAGTATGCCAGTTTTCCATGCTCTAAAGCCATGCTGGGGATTTCTATTTCCATTTCTAAGGAATTAAAAAATGTTTACATAACTCTATGCAGGGGTGGCAGGAGTGGAGTTTTAGCAACTTTCTGGCAACTCCAATCAGTCCACCTAACCAGAACATGCTCTGGTCTTACCAGTCCACTTATCGAATTAAGGAACCACTTTACAAGACATTTCTGTTTGGGTTTCAGCTTTTTTAGTGCCTTAAGGTCCTTTTGACTGTATTTACTAGGGGAGAAAAACACTAAATCAATGGCAAGAAGCTCAAGGGACTGTATGATGCATCTCAGTGATTCAGTTTCCAGAATCTTGATAACTGTGCCTTGGGGTAACTTACTTGTGCAAATTTACCAGGGGCCATGACATATTATCAAACCACAAGTGGGCCTTCACTGAGGCTAGGTGCTCATTTGAAATTAGAGGTGTGACCTTTCTTGGCTGTCTCACCATGTATAACTAGTGTTCTTTGGAAGAAAATGTACACTGGTTTCCATAGTCACCCACATTTCCCATGAAGAAGAAGCAAGCCACACTGTGGGATATGCTTGGCTATCATTTTTTCCCTGAAGGAGTACAAAAGTTTTACATTAATTAGGTTTTATGTTTCATCCCAATAGTTGCTTACAGAGGCAGAATATAAGCAGGCGCTGCAAATTTGGGAAAGCCAGTTAAGGGGATAATACCTTATGGTTAATTAGTAGCAATATCACCACCAAGACACCAAACCTTCAATTTGTGACAGGGCAAGTAGTTGCTGTTATCTTATGAAAGTAACACTTATGTTGTGCTTTTTAGTCTACTGAATTTCAACAATTCTCAGATACCTTTCCCCTCAAGTTTCACAATCTTTAAAATTCATAGCATTCTTTCTTTCTCAGTTATATATATAATAATGGTATATCTTACTCAGGTGTGTTTTAGAAACAATGAACTATCTTAAATTATTCTTATATACTAATGTTGAGTTGGACTAATTAATGTTCATTTCCGATTATTTTAGACATTAATACAATTATGCTATTTGGAGAAATTTAAGGAAAAGAGATTCCACATTTTTTGATCCCCTTCTTTCTCAAGCCATTACAGTAATAACCCTGCTAAATTCAGCTTCACTCCATTTCCAGCTAAGCAGGGAAGAGCTTGTAATTGAATCACCCTTGCAAATGCACTTTTAAAAATTCAGGTCTGTGCCAATCACTATCAGGCCAAATTCTGGTTTAAGTAAGATGCTCTGCTTGGATTCAAGCCCCAAGAACCATGAGTGAATATATATATATATATATATATATATATATATATATATATATTTATATATATGAATATATATATAAATATATATATTCAAAATATAAATGGGCTGGTGTTTCATGATCTTGCTGTTGGTATCAGTATTGGGCTTGCGTTTTAAGTTTTTCCTAGATTTCTGCCGTCAAGAAGTAAGCTCTCATTCAAACTAACAAGAGGCCTTTCTTCCCAACAGATCATGTTCCACCAGAATTTTAACAAACTCACTCATTTATTTCCTCTGTGCATGCAAACAGCCGTGGTAGCCTTTCTCTTTGTGAATCTCTCATCAAGCTGAATTTATAATGTGTCCTTGGTACCCTGTGGAAAAGCTAGAAAACATTCACTTTAAAAAAAACATTGATTTTTGACTTGTCAACATTTTGTTTTTGTGTGGCATCATTAGATAGATACATTTTGTACTTTAAAAACCCACTGATAGGAAACCTTGTTATATGGTTTTACGTATGCTTTTTGCAGATAAATGCTAAGCTAAGACATGAACCTTTTGGCTACTGTTAGGAAAAAACAGGGGTGCTGGGCAGGGCTCATGCCAGGTTGCCTGACCGTCCAGCCTTTTTTGTTCCCTATCCCTGTGGGAGTAAGAAGTACAACTATAAGGTCTAGGCAAACTGGCCTGAGACGAAGATCTTAGGTGAGTGTTAGGGCCCCCGGGATAGGAGGGGAGCTTTGTTACCAGAGAACAGAAAACACTTGGCATAACTTACTAGGGAGAAGTGGTTTTTGTTTGTTTTCCTCTAGATACAGGCCAAAGAACAGCCCTGAAGGCTGATCATTGATATCACAAAGGAAAAGTGTGTGCATTAATAAAGAACATTTATTTATAATGACCCGTTGAGACCTAAGAGAGTCTTATCCCTCAAGCTATAGGTGGGCTCTGTGTGCCTTAAACACATGCTTCCCAAACTTCACTGTTCGGACAGAGCCCCAGCAGATTTTGGTACCATGTTTTTTCTGTATCGGTAGACCTGAGAAGGAGGTCTGAAAATTTGCAGTTCTAGCAAGCTCCTGAGTAATACTGAAGATGCTGACTCAGGAGCTTTGAGTAGGGAAAACTTGAAATATCAAGGCATTTTCTTGTCTATAAGATTTGTCAGACTTGCACAGTGAAAGATGATAGGTGCTGGACCAGTGGTCTGCAGTTCTCAGACTGACCTGTCCATTTTCATCAGCTGGGGAGCTTAAAAAACAGCTAGGAGACCACCCCCAGCCCCAGAGATGCACATGCATTTGTTTGAGTTGCACTCTGGGCATTGGGAATTTTAAAAGCTCCTCACATGGTTCCAGTGAGCAGTCAAGACTGAGAACTTCTGGCTCATATCCACCACACTGGATGCTATGTACAGCATTTACAATCACATAGGGACTCGAGGTAGCTGATATTTGATCTTTGGAAGCTACCTTTGTGTTGATAAAGGAAGCAAAACAATGTTCCAGATCATAAATCCACTTGGAGTCTAGAGAAGAGAAAGAGGTGTGACTTGCAATCTCAAGGAAGAAGAAGTGGAAGGATTTGCGGTGATCTGGGAAAATGGCAGTGCAACCAGGCTTGGACATTTGGGGAATGATGTCCTGGCCATAGCAGTGAACATGTTGCCTGTTGGGGGACATGATAAGGTGGGTAGGAAGAGGCTCTAAAACAGCAGGTTGGGAAGTAGCACTTAAGTCAGGAAGTAATGATGTAGGGTTACAAGTGACAAGAGATTACTATAGTCACAGATTATAGTGAGGGTAAATTACAGTACTCCAAACTAACAGATGGTTCTGGCTTCCTTGACATATCAATTATCCATCAAAGCCATGTGCTTGTGTCATTTTGTACACTGGTTACAAGCTTTAAGTTTAGAGTCAGATCTTCTAAGTTCAATTCCCAGCTCCAGTGCTGTTAGTGGTACAACTGTGGATAAATTCATGTCTCTCTGTCTCTGTTTCTTTATCGATAGACTAGAGATAAAAGTAGCACCAACTTTACACAATTGTTGTTTTCTTAAAATAGTGTCCAATTTATAATAAATGTTAACAATTATTATTGTGTCTCTTCACACTTTACCCTTTGATTCATTCACAGTTACTTACCAAAGACCATCATGGTTTCTATGAGATGGCCACGTAGCAGTTGATATGGCCCACTTTAAGTTGTGCCGTTGTTTTTAAAAGCAAAGCTACTAATGCTTTTCAAGGCATGCCCAAAATCTCAGCTAGCTCAGTTGCTTGAGTGTGAGACTCTTAAAAGCAAAGCTCCTTATTCACCTCAGATACTTTGATGTTTTTTTTTCCCTTGAAGCGTCTGTTTTTTTTTTTTTTTTCCCAAGCTTGCGTACCTAAAGAAAGCTTTAGATTCCTGTGAGGCCAAGTGGAAACTGCAAAAGATTTAATTTGGAAGGCAAAAAAAACCCCAAGTTTTAAGGAGTGTAAAACCAAGAACAAGAAAATATTTATTATTATTTCTATTTAGAAATAGCAAAATTTTAGTAATATTTGCGGACTGAATGTTTTGTTTTGATTTGGGTTTTTCTCCTCTTTATGCAACATCAAAATTGGAGGAGTGTAAGGAGAATTCATCATTTTTGCATGCGCTTGTCTCCTTAAATTTTTGGCTTCACCCAAAATGGGATGCCAAAGGGAGATTAGGAGAGATTTTTATTACGAAAGATGCAATATTTACAGTTTTCAAAAATTGCTTGTCTGGTGTATTTATTAGAATTATATACTCTTCCCTTCAAAGGTACTTAAAATAGAACCCTGCCTGTGATTTAGCAATGTGAGGAGGTAGGAGATAAGGATGGGAGTTAATTGAAGAGGGCGAGGTAGGTCAGATGTCTGCATTTGCAAAAGAACAAAGGTATCATAGCAAGGTTGGGTCTAGGGGAAAGCAAAGGAGGCACTTAGCTAGGCACGAAATTTAAAGGTGTGCCCCAAATCTCAAGCAGCAACACTAAGTAAACTGCCATATAGTACTTTACAAAATGAAAGTTAATCTCCAAAATGAACGATGAGTATAATATCGATATTTGTTAAAAGACCAGTGCCATACTCAGCCACACTGGAGCCTAAAGCCAAAAGTAAAATGCGTACCGTTGGCTTAAATGGAAGCTACCCATCAAACATATTTTTCACACCATCTTTGCTTATCTCATTTTAACCAAGACAATCGCTGGATTTGACAGTTTCTCTTGACCAGTGACAATCTTAAATAACTTTTATTTAGCCTGAAATCAAATAATAATAAAATTTTGTTTGGGTGTAAGTACGGCATTTAAGCTTAATTGTGTGTTGTAAGTTTTAATATACCTGCTTTTCATTATTTCAGTATTCTTGACAGCTGTAATATTCTAGGCAGAAATTTAACCACACATAAAATTGTGTATAGAGGGGTGCACTGTTCTCTTTTTGTCTACAGTGCTTCAGATCACTAGAATTTGACATAAGGGATGCTTTGCCAAGATGAATGTGATTTATGTGAAAATCCCCCATGAATCCAAAGCACAGGACTGTTTAGCAGTGCTCAGATCATCTGTGACATGGTAACTGGTCCCAACAACACTTCTTAAAATTTTTAAATGTAGCTTTGAGAAAACATGCATCAGTTCTTCTATTTTATCAAACCTCCTGGATGACCCAGAAATATAATACCAACTCAGCAAATCTGAGTCTTCCCTGCTTCCTAATCTGGGAACAGGATCAAAACATTAACTGAATTTAAGGATAAGGCAGTTACGAATGAACCAAATCTGTAGGTACATATTTTTAAATTTCATTGTTGTTAATTCTGTTAATGACAGTCATCGAGTTGCATTGAAATCATCAAAAACTGGTGACCAGTGAATCTGGACCAAGAATGAAAACATATACTTGTCTCAAAAGATAGCATTTCAGCAGCAAAAAATAATCATTTTGTTTAGATGCATGGTAAGTGTACCTCCTTCTTTCTGGGGAGTGTCAAGCTTTCTTGTAATTTAAAGGTATCACATTTGATTCATCAGATATAGATCACATAGATGATTCATTTTAATGTTTCAAAGATCATCGTCAAAGATGCCTTGTTCCACAGATCCATGGAGTGGTACAAGGTGGGTTATATTTCTGATTTCCATTTACTATGATTTGTCAAATCGGAAAGGTCGTCGGGATATTTTCAGAGAAAAGAAATCCGATTTTACTTACAGTATAACAGCAAAGAATATTATTGAACTGGCAGCAGCTAGTGGCTTCACCTGTCATTTCTTTCCAGCACCCCAGAAATGATGACGCATAAGCACCCCATACACATAATCCACTCAAGAAAGTTCTTTCAGCTGAAAAGTATTAGGAAAAACTTACATGTAAAACTGAAATCCATCATGAAATATTCCAAAAAGCATAATTATGCCTTCCTTCTAAGGAAAGGTGATCTAGGGAGGAGGGAGAATTTATCACATCCGCCCTCCCTGCTAACATCTTCTCTGTGATTCGCAGCTTCTTTGTAAATTTGTAAAATAGTAATTTGAAGATTTTTTTATTGGGCACACTGTAAATAAGATGAATAAAAACAGCATTGCTTTATCTTCACCTGTCATAAATGCTCCATAAATGCTAACAGAAGGGACTAAAAATGAGCAGAGAAATGGCTCCTGGGATCCAAGTTGCCAGCTTCATCATCCAGTAGGGACCCTCCATCTTTTTCAGCTCTTTTTTTGGAGAGGGGTGTTTTTCCCTAAGCCTCTGCATAAGGGAGGCTTTGTAGACTTGAGCATGATTAATGTGAAAATCCTCCATAATTCCAGAGCTGTGCTGGCAGTGGATTCCTTTCCTACTACAATTAATAGTGCCTAAGATGGTTATGAGCATTGCATTCCGATAGACTGAAGTTTATCAGTTGAACAACTGAGCCAAGGATGAAGACAACACACATTTGAAATCTCTAAGAGTGTTTCTCGCTGAGATAGCCCAGCAAGGGTCTGAAATGGCCATATCCGGTGATTGAACGGAGTTTTCCATCTATCTACAGAGCGAGTTCTGTGTTTCCGGCTGCCGTGCGGGCCTGCTCACAGTGCCCTGCCAGCGTGTTTACACCCTGACATGGAGGGACCATCGGAGGGTGAGGAAGTGCTTTGCTCTCCATGCCCATCCCATGCTTGTTGGTTAGCTGAGACTGACCATGGGTGCAGAGGATGGTCCAGGGAATTGGAGGTCTACAATGGATGGAATCCCTCCATCTGCACACAGAGGCAAACTTACGTTGCCTGGCAACTCACCCAGCCAACACTACTATCCTCAATCCATTGTACCCAGAGACCGGAAAGAGAAGCATTTATGTGCTTTGAGGCCCAAAGCCATGCCGACTGACAACTCATCCATCCAGCATTCTAGTAAAGCACAAGGCATAGAAAGACACACTCTAGACCATTCCTCACCTAGTACATCACTGGTCAGAGTAACTATTTCCTATAAATCAATACATGAATATTTTAATGCCTTGACTTAAGACCCTCAACTCAAAACTGACTGCTTAAAGTTGGATTATCCCCCAGGAAAATCTGAGAGAAGCAATTTGTAGCTGCTTGCCTCATTTTTTTAGAGATCCCCAGAGGGTAGTGTGGTTTTCTCGATTTGACAGTTCTCTGGAATGGGTTCTTCTGTGAATTCAGCTGCTGCTTTCTGACCTCTGCTGAGAAAATAAAATAACAGATAGGAAAACATTTTAAATATTTAAAAAGGCCATGAACTCCATGACATATATTTTACACTATATTTCTATTGATTTGTAGTAGTGCTGAATTACTATTTAGCAAATAAGTGTTAGAAAGATTCCCAGTCCCTACTGCCTTGAATGCTAGAAAGACAAGTTATTTACAAGTCCTGTTACTTTTCGTCATTTTCATACTGAGATCTGGAACACGGAGGGTTGTTAACAGTAGGTGACTCCAATGTCTGCCACATGATGAACTCTGTATAAATATAAACTTTTCCTTTTCTTACAGACCAAGGAGTTACTTCCCCTAAGTATGTTTCTCAAGCTGTTTTCCATGTGTACTTACACTATATTCCCTTCCATGGCTGGGATATAGTGGGATATATATATGGGGGCTACAAAAGAAAGTCATGGTCTCTCATGAGATGGCCGTCTCTGTAGATATCCCTGGCTGTGACCTCAGCCACCCTGGGGGAGTTCATGATCTGTGTCTCCTGTGAGACAACTCGTCCACCTCTGACAATGGAGAGCAGCTCCAGCCACCTCCCCCGTTTCTGTTCCATTTGAGCCCCTAGTTATAATGTCTTTGGTGCTTGACTTAGGAGACTGAACCCGAAGCACAAGGT
>PVJX010004197.1:39122-97794 GCA_004027295.1 Dolichotis patagonum
CACCCTGTAGCTCTTCTTGAAACATAATCCATTGGTCCCACCAAAGAATTCCCCTGCCACTACACAGAGCTGGCTTCCTGGGCCGCAGCCTTGCATTTGGAAGAGACCCATACTTCATTTCATGATCTCCTGTTGCAATCTTGAAATTCCTCATCTCCTTTTTAGCATGGTGCCCCGCATGCTTATTTTGTACTGGGCTTTGCAAAGGAGGTAGCCAGTCCTGCCAGTGAGTCCAGAATGGAACTCTGGACTTTTATATCTCCAACAAGTTCTCCACTGATACTACCACGGGGAATACACTTTCTCATTTCACAACCCTTAAATGAGATTTTTCAGAAACAACCCAAAGAAAAAGGAAAGGGACAATAGACTTCTGCCTTTTGCTCCCTTGCTCTACTTGATGGGCTCCAGTAAGATCTATGACAATGGAGGAGAAATTACTGAAGCAACTTCAGTTACTTTTGTGATTGTTGTCATTGTCCTTGTTTTCTTTTCACCAAACCAAACGCTCTCATGAGGCATATTGCTTTTCCTGCACCCTTTCCCAACAGTTAATGTAAGTATGATTTTCCCTGTCTGCACATCAGTCCAAAATCACTTTTCTGAAGGAAATTTAAAACATTAAGGTGGAGCAATATCACAGTAAGTAATCTGAGGAGTTGGGAGAAGGAAAACAACAGAAAGAATGATAAAATGTGTGCAAAACACACACAGGCCAAGCTGCTATACACCAATGCAAGTGGAGCTATTTCTTTTGAGCCTCACAGTAATCACTGCAGACAGAAATACATTATTTATTACATGACTCATGGTTCCATAGGGCAAAAATAACCTGCTCTCTCAGTGGAATCCCAAATGTCCCAGTACTTTAACTGAGAAGTTTTTTTCCACGGAGTGCCTTTTTTTATGCATACAACATCTAATGGAACCTGCGACACAATATTTTGTTAATTGTATTCTCTTCTGTGGGATTTTTTTGAGAGGTTTCACAGTGTAGTGCAGGCTGGCCTTGAACTCCTAGTGATCCTCCTGCCTTGGCCTCCTGAGTGCTGAAATTACAGGCACATGCCTCTCTTCTGTATGTTAGATAAGACAGATGCGACATAATTGGTGTGGCCTCTGGAAGCTAAAATATGACCTTCCCAAAACTTCCTCTCAATAGGAGAAGGCAAAACCAAATCACTTGTAGCCTTGATGGCCTTTAAAAACATCCCGTAAAATGAGGCTTTATGTACTTACTATTGTTGATATAAAACCATGACTTATTCTTACTGAGAAGACATAAGACATTTTCACTAATGACTGGGAACTATCACCTGAGCAGAGAACACAAATGAAATTAATCCACTAATATAATTTGTAGTCCTGTTCCAAACACAGAACCCTGATTCTGAGCTGAGCTCTGCGTTAGCTCACATTCGATTTTCCTCAAATTTGTAAACTTTTCTCAACCAGAGTCACTGCCCCACAGCAACAGACAAGTGTCCCTTTTGTTTTGTTTTCTGTTGCCTCAGCTAGAAACAGGGAGATTTTTGCCTTTTAATTACATATAGTGGTTGAATATCCCACCACACTTTCCAGCAGAAATAGTTAGGTTCCTTTGACTCTTTTTTCTTCAAATTCATTGGCATCCTAAAGCTCTGGAAAATCATCCTCATGGTTGTCCCCTGGCTCCTACCCATGAGATTGTCTGATATCAGTTCAAAGGAGAGGCAAGGAAAGGACTGATTTTTTCCATGTGGGTAGGAAACGTCCTGGGCAAAAGCACTGGAGCCCTGGCTGCCTCCGTGACAGGCATGGCCTATCACAGACCCTGGGATACTTTCCCCTGGGTGCTAACCCTTGCTGGAAGCCCAAGACAAAGCTTAGTCCCCTGTGAATGTGATGTTGCCTCTATTTTGCATGCACAAAAGCCATTTGGTTGAGAAAGGATTGTACAGGGCTGTTTATCTTCTTAAAGCCACAAAGATTTTATTTTGAAATAGTCAACCAAAAGAAAGCAAAGAGTAGTAAAGTGAAGTTTGGGAGGCCAAAGGAGCAGGTTCTGGAATTTCTAATCAACCTCTGATCATTTCCCTTTAAGATGTTGTCAGGGCCACTGTTTTGAGGAAGGTAGAAAATAAAGATGTTTCCAGGTAAGACTTTGCTCAGTCTTTTCATATTGCCCAAGTTCTGTTTTCCTGTTTCACTTACATTTTCACTGTTATTTCTGTTGTCATGGCAACTCCCTCACTCCTGCACATGCTAATAGTATGCTAATTAGCACACCGTGTGTCAGTTTGTAAAAGCATCAGTGCCTTGCCGAATCAGTTGAAGTTTAAATACAGTAGACTCTTAATGATGGTCATATACTTATCTTTGGGCCACAAGAAACCTTCCCACCAGTGGCATCATCATCATCATCGTCATCGTCATCATCTTCATCATCATCATCATGGGAAAGAGAAACTTATTTACACTAAGTATTTAGAAGAGGAAGAAAAGCTATCCATAAAGGCATACTAAACTTCCAATGAAGTGTCAACCATAGTTTTATCTGAACTATTTTATCTGAACTGAGTACATTGAAGAAGGTGAAAGAGTTAGCTACCAGTTTTTCCTTACTCAATAGCTAGCCACCATCAAGCGTTAATTTTTACATGGAATCAGGACTCCATCCAGGCGGCACTTCAGTGAGGCACGTTGGCGAGCACGGGGATCCATCTCTGTTTCATTTTCTGTCCTTCCCTTGTCCGACACTTCCTGTTACGTCTGTCTTTTCGTTTCGCCGCCCTCTGCCGGTTGCACTTTGGCAAATACACGGATCCTTTTCATCTCCGTCCGGCGCCCGGCCTGCCGTTTTAATTTCATTTGTTAGGTTGCACTGCCATCTGCTGGCTTCATATTGCCTTGGACGCCATGTACTTTTTCCTCCCACTCCCTCCTCCTCAGAGGTGGCCTTTCTTGTTACATTTGTTGTGTTTTGCTGCCATCTACCGTTCGTTTTGGGGAAACGCGTTCCCCTAATGCAGAGATGTTGAAGCATTGCTCAAAAGGTCTTTTTGTTTCAGCCCCAGTGTCCATGCGTTCTCCTCCTGTCATTTGTGCAATGGTCATATTATTTGAATCTGGTCATTCATGGTTTCACACGCTCACACTGCTGCCATTGTCTCGTTGTGCCAGAAGCCCTGACATGCTACAGTCGGAAGTTTCCTTTTCCCTGGGAGGGAGGCATTCATCCACAGACTCCAACAAGGCCTCCAGTGGAGACATCTCCCCTTATGACAACAACTCCCCCGTGCTACCGGAGCGCTCCCTGCTGGCTATGCAAGAGGACAGGGCCCCGGGGGGCTCAGAAAAGCTTTACAAGGTGCCAGAGCAGTATATGCTGGTGGGCCACTTGCCGTCGTCAAAGTCAAAGTCAAAGTCAAGGGAAAGTTCTCCTGGACCAAGGCTTGGAAAAGGTAACGGAAGCTGGGCTGGCCCTGACCAAACCACATGACTCCCTTGCTGCATGAGGAGCAGTGTGGGGTGCTTTAGGGCTCCTCTTCGTTTGCCCCTTGTCCGAGGTTTCCGTAATTCCATGAGCATTTGCTGAACACATACTCTAGGGAGAGGAAAGGGTGGAGTTTAGGGTGATGCCTTGGAGGGTCCCTGCTGCCCACCTTCCGATTCTCAGACATCTAGGAAGTGAGCACTTGCCCGGAGGAGCTACTCATATTTCTAGCTTCTCTCATCAGTATCCCAGGATTTGGGGTCCTTGGGTGGTAGGTTAGGGGTTGTGTATTTGCTAGTCTAACATGTCATCCAATGACTGCTGTTACTTACCTATAAAAGAACGAGTAGAACTTACTGTGTAACAAAACAGCATGTCAGAACCAGATGGTGTCAGAGTCCAATGAGCAGAGCACGGAACTCGGAGTCAGAAACTTGCTCTACCATTTGCTACCTAGCTTCTCAAATGAGTAACTGAGCTCTGCACAGGCCCAGGCTCACCGCTGTAGAAACTATGAGCGATGACACTGGCCAATTCATTGAGTTAAATGAACTAATCCAGAAAAGACCTTTAGGCAGTGCTGAGCCTGTGATAAGCAATGGGTAACCCAGGTTAGGTTTCCCACCTCTCCTTCCCCTAGTGGCCTCCTCTGTCCTGGGATCCCCAGGGAGTCAACGAGACAATGGGTGGGAGAAGTCAAACCGTGGAGGCACCAGGTAGTCGTAGTTATCATCTCACCACGGGGTTGTAACAAGGAAAAAAGTAGATGGTGGAAACACCCAACATGGCACCTTCCTCCGTAGCTCTTTATGCACAGGCTGAGGGGAGACCGATGAAGGAGCAGAGGCAGTAATGCATCTGTGCGTGCCACTAGCAGAGCGCTCCTGAGCAGAGTTCAAAAGCTATTGCTGCTGTTTGTCTCCCTGTGATAATGTAGTTGAACACTGCAAGGCTATTGTTGCCCTTATATGAGTTTCCGCCTACCGATGTCATGAACCAGCACAAACTTGGTGGCCTAAAACACACAAGTTTCCTGTCTTGGAGTTCTGGAGGTCAGAAGTCTCCAATAGGTCTGCAAGGCTTCCTTCTGTTCTGAAACTCTAGGGAACAACCTGCTTCCTTGACTTTTCCACTTTCTAGATGCTTCTGTATTCCTTACCATTTTGCTCCTTCCTTCATCTTTGAAGGCACCAGTGGAGCGGCTTCTTTCCTGCTGCCTGCCTCCTAGATGGACCCTTATACAGGCCCAGCCAGAGGCTTGCGGCGACACCAGCCCATACCAAGAACCAAAATGCAACTGCATCTGGAAAATCCTTCTTGATTTTAAAATAACATTTTTATAGGTTGTAGAGATTATGATACAGATATCTTTGGGGGCCCTTATGTTGTCTACCCCAACCATGATTTAGAAAGAGCTTTTTGGTAAATTCTGAATGAAACAGGCCTCCTGAAAAAGCAGGTTTGAAGTGTATTCTGTAATGCAATCTCAAAGACTTTTGCACAGAGGAGATGTCATTCAAATATTTTAGGTCATTTTTCCCTTAAAATTTCATTTTGTGTTAACATCTTTTCATGCTCTCTTTTCTAGATATGTCAGAGGAACCTTTCAATATCTGGGGAACTTGGCATTCAACATTAAAAAGTGGATCCAAAGACCCAGGAATGACAGGTAGAGTGTCACTTGAAAACTTCACCGCAAATTTTTTGCAAATTTTTTGTAGCTTTTGCCTTGCTATGATCATCTTAACATGCTTGTCAAGTTATTATTTGGAAAATGCTGCAACTGGGGGTGGGAAGGATAAACTATCTTTTGGTTTTCTACACTAATAATAGAGTCCAGTCTTGGACTCTATTTCATTCCATTTCTTTCCTGAAACACAAATTGGTGACAAAGCTGTTTTATTCAGTGTGACAGCTCAGCTGACCTGTCAGAGTCTAGGCATATGTGTTTGAATGCACGCACAAATTTGTGCCCATAATTGAAAAGCATCTGTCATTTGCTAGGGAAGTGTGTGGGGGGGGGTAAGGAGCAGCCTCTAAGTAGGAACTGTACTTCTTCAGCCGTAGAAGTCCTCAGTGGGAAGAAAGTCACAGGACTCTAATCCTCAAGGGCAAACTAATCCCAGTTCTTGCCTTTCTTGCTCTCAGGTTCCTATGGCGACATTTTTGAAAGCAGCTCCCTCAGACCGGGGCCCTGTTCCCTTTCTCAAGGGAACCTGTCCGTGAACTGGCCTCGGTGGCAAGGGAGCCCGGTAGAGCTGGACAGAGGCACTCAGGTCATTCGCAGGACCCAGACGGCGGCCACGGTGGCGCACTGCAGCGTGCACGTTCCGGTGTCGCGGGTCTGCAGCACCCCCCACATTCAAGCGGGCGGCGGCGGCGCAGGTGGGCGGCCAGCGGCCAGGTCCGAGCCCTACCTGACCCTGAGCAGCGCCGAGGACCTCGCCGAGGCAGAGGCCGAGCGGGACGGGGCGTGGCTGCCCGGCCGGGCCCGGCCTGGGGCCCAGAGACCTCGGGAGGGCGGCAGGGATGATCGCAGGCCCCCGCCGCCTTACCCGGGCCCGGGGAAGCCCCCGGAGCCGCCCTTGTGGCGGCTGCACAGGCCGGAGGAAGGCTCGAGATCGGCCTCGGACCAGGGGGGCCCGCCCGCAGAGCGGGAGCCTCGGGCCGCGCCCAGAAAACTGAGCAGCGAGCAGAGCGGCCCGAACTTGGGGGAAGCCAGCTGGCTCGATTGGCAGCGAGAGCGGTGGCAGATCTGGGAGCTCCTGTCCACCGAAAACCCCGACGCCCTCCCGGAGACTCTGGTGTGAGCCCACCCACTGCAGCCCAGCAGGAGCCCGCTCCCTCGCAGAAGTCCCTTCTGCCGTCCCCTTCCGTCCGGTCGGCCACAGGTGCTGCTGGACAATCGGACACTTCCTCCCTGCCCCTCCTTTCACACGTTACAAAAGCACCACAAGAGAAATTGAGTCCACTTCCCCCGAGGCAGAGCACTCATCCCCTCACCATTTATGATAGGATTCCATTGCGTAGCCAGCCTTAGGACAAATCCCAAACAGGTGATATCCCATTGGAAATCAACCCACCTTGGCTCTCTATAAGACAAAAACTCTTGCTTTAGTATAGCTTAATTGTATTTATGTGTCTTCAGTTTTGAGTATTGTATATTCTGTAATAGATTATGTATGATAATCGAAATGATATATTCACAGAGAAAAGAGGAACAACTTTTTTTAAAAAAATCACTTCACTTATATTACACCATGAGCTATATTAAGCAACGAGATTCTATAGAGTGTTCTAGAATATGCACAAGCTGGTTTCTGTGCTTTTGCCATAGCTTTTTACCTGGGGACAGCCCTTTCTTCAATGCCTAAGAAAAACACTAACCAAACAAAACAGAGTAAGAGAAGCCATATTTTTATATAGTAGTGAGATACAGAAGTTATAATCACTGAATGCTTTTTCATATTGAGTAAGTTTTAAGGAAAATGTTGAATTTGATACACAGTGAAATATATTTTTGGAACATGTTCAGAAAGGATTCAGTTAATCAAAAGAGAGTAAAGTCGTGCATAACAAAGAATAATTAATAAGTTCATCCCATTTTAGGTCAAATTCAATTTTATATAGGTCATACATAACATATATTTATAGGGTATAACTTTTATGTATTTTTCAAAACCACAAACTGGAATCCAGCTATAAAGTGTTTAAGAATCTAAACAGACCACTCAAATTACAGAATGTGATTTTTTTCTTTGGCCCTATAATCAATATTAACCAAATTGCGTACCATTCTTTTTCATAAAGTAAATCATATTGCAGGAGAGAAAAACTGAAGTTTTGTCCTTACATTGTGCCAAAGACTGAGGAAATGTTTTCTTCATAATTTTATGTGTATTGTGAATGTGTTCCTACCATACATACTTCAGTAGTTTGAAGTTCTTCCGCTACAAAAGCTCCTGTGACCAACAGGTGACAGTTTTGCCTCAGTATTTCAGATTTTTTTTTTCATTTCAGAAGGCAAAGTGTATTATAGAAAAATAATTTTTTATAAAATGTGCTACTCTTAATATTCATGTTGGTGATAAAATTTTCAGTGGTGTTTCTTAAAGTTCTATCTTGTGCCATGATGAATAAAATGTTAAGCAAAAGCTTTGTTCCCTGACCTTTTTTTTTTTTTTTTGGTACCAGGGATCAAACTCATGCCCTCGCACTTGCAACGTAGGTGCTTACACCAGTGAGCTAAATCCCCACCTGTTCCCTGACTTTAAGTCTAATGAATGAGCTCGCATCCCGTGCCAGCCATGTTCACTAGCCACAAGTCCAGGCGTGATAAACAATATGACTCTATACATATCTGTGTTTAGCTAAAGAGCTAGGCTTTTTTTTGAGGCAGGGTCTATCTATATAGTTCAGGCTGGCCTTGAACTCACAAGGTTCCTCTTGCCTCAGCCTTCTGAATGGTGGGATTACAGGTGTGTGCCACTATGCCCGGATACAAAAGCTAGTTTTTAAAAAGTCCCATCCCTCAGAGATATCAGCTCAGTAGCATCAAAGCACTTGGAAATGTGTAATCAGTTGCAAAGAAGGCTTATTTCCTTAAGTGTTGGAGATAAACGTGGTTTTCTAATGACTGAAACTCAGGATTCTCACTGGTTGGGCTTAGATACCTACTTTGCTTAAGTGCCAAAACAATGAGACCTAAAAGTGGCCTGTCATTTTTCCTATTTGGGGACTGGATGAGCTATTCTCAGGCTCTGCCCCTGGGTCCAGCACTTCTGTCTCAGATTGCCTTCCTTCTGGCTGCTCACACTCAGTCAGCAGTTGGACACAGGACCCTGAGCAAATGCCATTTGATTGTAGATTGCAGGTGACTTTTCTGTGCCACCAACTTTCACCTTATTTGGGTGTTTTCTTGCTTTGAATCTGACCAATTTTTTTTCACTCCCTCCTGGACTATACTATCTGACAGATAGGACCCCATTGCTGCATGTCTTGGATGCCATGGTCCTAGTTTTCTAAAAAAGACAAACCAAACAAAACAGCCTTTGAGATCAAACGGCCATGAGGTTAATATCAGTCAAAAAGGTAACGAAAGGTATGTCCATCTGTTAATAGGTATAAAACAGACCATCTAGGAAACAGATTTCAGAATATCCTTGGTATATATCTCAATATTCACTTTCACTTTCTCTTTATCCAGTTAGGCCCTTGGTTGTATCTTTGGCTTAGTAAGCAAAATCTTGATTCTTGGATGCCTTTATCATACTGAAAACTAGCTGTCTTTAGAATGCACTTGAGATCCAAAGACCCGAGTAGAAATTGGGGTTAGTGCTAGCAACATATTGCATGTGATATAATACCTGATAGGAGCAAAAAATAAAACTCAAACTCTTTCAAGTTGAACAACACCTGACAGGAGAAAAAATAAAACTCCAGCTCTTTCAAGTGGACAAACTCCCTTTTCCAGGCTGTTCAAATCACTCATTCCTTGTGAGCAAAAAAGAGATTCTACAAGCAAGAAAAAAAGCTGCAACACACCACAGATGGTTCCGTGCCTATGAATACTCAATCACTGTTTTTGTATGTCTGGAAATGGGGCCAGAGTGGTGATGGCAGAAACGGCCAAATATGCTTTTGTCTTGATCCCTCTAAGTAGCTATTAACATATGTTTGTTGTGGGTTTTTAAAGAAAAAGAAAATCTCTTAGACCAATGGAGTGTGTGCAAATTGAGGAAATTTCTAAATAAACCCAGCTTGCTCCATTTCTTATGCACATTTTAATACACATCTGCTTGGCAGAGAAATAGCTCTGAGATTAAATATAAAGAGATGTCAGAACAAAGTCCAGGCCTGTGATGTGTATGTCAGTCTGATAAGCAAACTGCCAGAGGCAGAGTCTACTGAACTGAGAAGAAATGACTGAAGTAGAGTCATACAGAGATTAAAACAGGATGCCTTGACCAGACAGAATTTTAAAACAAGACTAAATCAGTAGCACATCATCTTCAAGGGGGAAAAATAGAAACCAAAGGAAGTTCCAATAGAGGTTGGAATTGTTGGGCACAGCCAAGGTGACAGATTGCAACCTGGAGATACTGAAGTGTAGACCGTGGTCCCTGGGGGTGCAGATCCCTACCCTGGGGAAGCCCTCAATTCACCAAGGTGCAGAGAGCCAGGATGTTTTCTGAATTCAATGCCAGCAGCATCTGTTCAGCCTAAATCAGTGAGGGTGAACCTATTGCATGCGAGATTCAGGGGGCTGTTTGCTAAGCTTGGAAACTCTAAAAGGTCCACCACCACTGTTCCAGGGCCATCAACTCACCCCAGTTTGCCTAGGAACATCCTGGGTTTAGTGGTAAAAGCTGCATGTCCCAAGCACAGACCCTGCTATTACTTGGCAAGGTGAGAACAGGGCAGAAGACACAGGGACTTGACCTTGGCACCTCTAAAGTAGGGTCACCAAATAAGATATGGGGCACCCAGTTTAATTTGAATGCCAGCCCAACAGTGGATTGCGTGCTGAGACACATTCATTTAAAATGATGCATGGCCCAGTATGTTGCATGGGACATCTTTATTTTAAGAAGTGATTCTTTGTTTATCTGACAAATAGCACTGAAAATCTATTTGCTAAATTTGGTGACCCTAATCTCCAGGCTCCATAGCTTATCTGTTCCCAAATGACCTGTTTGACACAGTCACTGATTGTCCCACAGTGCCTCAATAGTCTTGAAGGACTAACTGTGTGCCCTGACTATTCCATAGAACCTGCCCCCATTGGCCACCACTCACCTCTTGGTCCAGATGTCTCTCCATATTGTCGCCCGAAGCCTTGCCTAAGATCCCAAACCTCTTGTCCCTCTGGAGGACATGTCTCTTCTTTTTCCTTCCCCATTGTCTTATTCTGGTCCTTGTCCGCTGTATCTTAGAGCACTGGAGCAGCCCGGAATGTCTGCCCTCGCCTCTCTCCTCTGTACCACTAGGCTCGGAGCTCTAAAGTGCACATCTTGTCGGAAGCAGTCACTGTGTGAAAACCAGAGAGGCCCTCCTGTCCCTCTGGTCTGTAGGGCAAAGTCCATACTCCACGAAGACACAACACACTCCACAGTCCGGTCTCCTCTATCTCTCCATACTCTGGCCATGTGGAGAGAATTTCCCTCACAAATAAAAAATTCAATTTTGCATTTCCATCTTATGAGCTTTAAATGCCCTTCCTGCTTTTCCTATTCAATAAGCTGCTGTTTTCTTGCAGAATCAGTTGTGATTCTTCATTTTCTGCAAACACAATGATTCACAGCTTCTTCTAGCCCTTTGCACATGACTGTGGCCCTCTTAGCAAGTGTTTCTTTATGTTATCATTACTGTTTCACGTTTTTATCTGGAGGTTGTTTCCACTGTGTTCCTGACGGTGGAGACTGTCTTTTTTTTTTTTTTGTACCCCTCGACCGGGAGACACCTGATATCCTTTGGCACTTGATAACAAGTTTGCCACACATAAGTATGTAAATATGATCAAGCAACTTAACCGTCAATGAGTGGAGAAAAAGTACAAGGCAATCAGCCTGCAGGCAAATGGAGAAGTAGGGGTATGCTTTCTAAAGTAACAAAGTTTCAAAGACAGGAGACACTGTGAGGAGGAGCTGGAGGCAAGTAGAGTCAGTGCCTCTTAGCCTGGGCTCCTCTACAAAGACAGGTCACCCCTGCCCTGTGCTGATGACTGGAACAAAACCAATGAAGTTTCAAGGTGTGGGCTTCAAAGTCAGAAAGGACAGGCGCTGAGTCCTCCTCTCTCCGTTGAGTTGCTGTGTGACCTCTGGTAAGGTACTTTAACTCAACATCTCTGTTTTCTTAGAATGGCAGGGACATGCTAAGACTGAATTCCTAGGGGCATCTGAGAAAATACTTGGGGAACAGCCACCCCCTAACACATAGATAGCAGTGTCATTAGTGCCCCAAGTGAGATCATTTTAGAAACAAAAGTTGGGAACCTCTGCCATGAAATGCAGGCACTACTAGCTAACGTTTATGAGCAACTTCAGATCCTGTGGTTTTTCCCACAGGCTCATTTAACTCGGTTTTTTTTTTTTTTTTTTTGCGGTACTGGGGATCAAACTCAGGACCTTGCGCTTGCCAGGCAGGCGCTTATGCCACTGAGCTAAATCCCCAGCCCTAACTCCTCGTTTTCTAGAGGACACCACAAACTCAGAGAGATCAAGTGCATTGCCTAAGGCTGCTGAGCTGGAAAAGAGCAGAACCAGGATTTGGTCACAAGCTACTCCACTGTGCCACCTGCTGTTTGGAAAATGCCAGTCAGTGAACAAAGCTGTGTATCGGAGCCCTTGATCTCTCTCTCAGAGGACGGGTCATTTGGGAAGGGGAAGAGCTTCTTTCTGCCTCTGGGATGATCTGTGGCTTCAGGACTACTGGTGCCCTCACGCAGGTAGGAAAAATGGAAGCTAAAATGAATAAAGGTCCAAAGAGAAGAGTTGAATTGAATCACAATTAATAATTACATCCATTTACATATTTATTAATAATAATACAATTATAGTCTAGGATTGTCTCCATATTTTTTTTGTTTCAAACAGCTATAAAAGCCACATGATGACTTCATTAAATCAAGTGATTGGCTGATGGCTTCATCTAATCATCTATCTCATCAGTATTTACCAGGGCCCCACCAGTTGCCAACAAGCCCATTGCAGAAAGAGGCAAGATGAGTTTAGAATCTGCCTTCACAGGTAGTTCTGCTGAGAAAATGGTCAGTCTTGTGAACAGTACTGTGAGAAAGGAAGCACATACTGCCAAGTCCCAGGAATCCAGCAAACGATCCAGTGACTGCTCTCTCATAGGTAATCCACACACCATTGAACCTATGAATTAGCAGACAAATCCACTCATCCATCGACCCATCTGTCCCCAACTGAAAAGTCAGAATGCCCATCGTAGCACAAAGTGGTGCCTGCATTCTGAAGTGAGACATTTCCACAGGAAAGAAAGTTTGGGGCAGTGGAGCCGATATCTCTGGGAGAACTTGGCAGAGATTAAGGATGCTACACTTGCAAACAGGGTCAGCTTCCTGGCATGCTGCCCTGGAGTTACTTAAATTTTTGTGCTGCTAATGCTGTCTTGAATTGTTCATTCTTTTCAATTCTGTTTTGATTTTTCACTGAACCCTACAAATAATGTAGGCAAGTCTTGAGTGGGAACTCACATCCTTGACTCCTCCAAAAACTTTCCCAGCTGAATATAATCCCCAAATATGAGCTCATGTAAAATTACCCCTGGTTCCATCCCAGAGTGGGAGTAATGTTTCTGATACACAAAACTCACTTCACTGATCACCTTCCATGCATTTCTTCTCTGTTTCTCCCATCTTATTTTTAGTCTTCTTATTTAAGACAATTTCTTCAGTATTGAATTTTAACGAGTGGTTCTCTTACCGCTATCCTCTGAGAGACAGAATGTGGGGCCTTTGGAGAAGTGACTAGGTCCTGAGCATGGAAACATGGGATTCATGCCCTTATAAAAGAGATCCTCACAGCTCCTTCGGTCCTTCCTGCATCCGAGGACACAGAGAGCAGCACTGTCCACGAGGCAGAGCCCTCACTGGACACCACATCTGCCACACTGATCTCAAGCTTCCGGCCTCCAGAACTGTGACTAATCAGTGTCTGTGAAGATCCCCAGGTCATGGTGTTTCCTTATATCAGCCTGAACAGAACAAGACACATAATTCCAAGATCCAAATGTCATGTGTAAAGAGAACCCTAAAGCCACAACTTCCCTTCTCCTAAACTCTTCTGACGCTGCTTTTCCAGGTTACTGGAGCAGAGCCCGAGGATCTGACCTAAAATGAGCTCGATAGGCTTGTGAAACAAAAGCATCCAGAACAGGATGGAGAACAGGGCTGAGGGAGAACAGGGCTTTACAAACCTAGAGGAGAGAAGCAGGGGTGCTGTCAACCATTGCAGGACCAGAGTCCAGAGTTATCCACAAGTTCCACTCGAGCTGGCCAACTAGGTGCACACTACTTCAGCACTCCCAGCTACAAACAGTCAGGCCCTTGTTTCCCCTTATACTGGGCTGGCTGCTTTAATCCTTTGGCCAGATCTGAGCCTCCCACCTCCCTGTAGGCAGGCCTTCGATAAGACTTTCTGCTAACAGTTGGGCATTGGGTAGTGAAACCTCACTTGGTATCAATGTTGGACCAACGGTGAAATGGGAGGACAGGACCCTCAGATATCCACCAAGGGAGAGGGCAAACCTGTTTCTTGTGTGTACACAAATTAAGGAAGGAATTAGAAATAGGCTGCTCTGTGCAGCAAAGGAACCTGGTAAATCAATACTCAAGAGGCGAGTGTCAAATCACAGATGGCAGATGAGCCATCTGGTCCTTTTCCTAGAGCTGCTTGTGGGTCCTGCCCTCCCTCTCACCTCCCACCAAGACTTCCATCTGAGGCATACGTGAGTTGCACATCCTATCTGGAGGCACCAAAGATGCTGTGGCCATGAGCACATCAAAGCTGGCAGAAGGAGACACCTTCCCAGGGAGCAAAGCAACCCTGGTTCATGAGGTCACAGTGGAGCAAAGTGGCAGATGAGCAGTGGAGCAATTCAGCAATGACAGCATTCAGACATGAGAAGGATGAACTGGGCTGGGAGAAGTTTTTCACAGTCATTGTGCAAAGGTTGAGTTTTTGGGGAGGTTGAATTGTCTTGGCTTCCACCCTTTACCCCTACAAATAGGTTTAAGTCCCAACCTCCAGTGCCTGTGAATATGGAAATAGGGTCTTTGCAGATTATCCATCAAGATGCTGGGGGCAGGGAGAGTAATTCAATATAACTGGTGTCCTAATAAAAAAAGGGCAAAGACTGGCATACACATATTATATGGCCTCAGACCAAAAGAGATACCAGGAGCGAGCAGAGAAACCTGGAACAGATCCTTCCCAAGAGCCTTCAGCTGGAGCAGGGCCCTGATGACATCATCTTGGACTTTTGGCTTCCATCTGTGGCACTTGGTTACTGCCACCCTGGCGTCTGTCCTGTTCATGGGAACAACCACCAGCAGAGCATTTTCCTCTTGTGACAACTCATTAGAAACAGCACACAGTACAGGGGTTTTCTGTGAACCAGTTGCAGGATGGTGGGGGGGACTTTTGTCTTCATTCTGTTGTCATCCTGCTCCATGTCATCACTTCCAGAAGTCATGGGAGATATACTTTCCAAAAACAAAGTGTTGTTATTAAGACAAAGCATGGTAAAAGTATGCCATGCTCAGGACTGAGGTCAGATGAGGGAATTCAGAGAAGAAATGGGGAACATGAAAAGCAGGAAAAGGGCATTTGTATTTGACATTTGCTTTCATATCTGCTCGGAGCGTTGACCCATGGCTATGTGAATATGTGGTGATTATAATTGTGAAGACGGTGGTGGAAGCTGAAAGGGCTCACAAGATACCAAGTGAAAGGGAGGTTCAAATCGTGGTCCCTGGACCTGTGGCATCAGCATCTCCCGGCAACTCCTTACAAGGCAAATTCTCAGCCGCCCTGGGCCTGCAGCATCAGGAACTCTAGGCTGGGGCACAGTCATCTGCTTTAATAAGACTTAAATTTGAGAAGCACCTTGCTAAGGAAACCGAAAAAGGAGAGGAGGGGAAAGGTAGCAGGATTCCAAATGATGCTAATACAAAACTGCCTGAACGATGTCAAATTGTACTTTAAAAACCCAGCTAAAATTAAAGCGTACAATGACTACAAGTTGCATTTTAACTGAAAGCACATAAACACCATTCACCGATATTCTGACAGAGACAAGGTCACTTGTTTTTCTGGGCGCTTTGGGTCCTTGGTGCCACTCTCTCCTTACATGAACCACATTCGTGGTGCTTTATCTGCAACTCCGGCTCATTTTTTTTTTAACAGAATATTTAAGAAACTGCAAGGCAGTAAACAAAGAATTACTCTGGATTTGTAAAAATATTTTCTCAGCCCCTTCTTAATCATTCCTGACTATGTAAGGACTTGGCTTCCACACTTACATTGCTACGTTTTAGCTCAGGAAGCTCGGGAGCTTAATGCTAATCTTTATTTTTGTCAAGTGGGACTTGTACATTAAGCAAATCACATGTCACCCTGTCATGTTTCTATTTTTTAATGGACCTCCTATACTGATTTAAATACCAGTAGTTTAATGAGCCCCCATATACTGTACTTCATGATACTTAAAAGTGACCCAAGCCAGGACCGGTACCTGCGCTGTTAGCCTTCTAAAAAGATTTTTCTTGGGGGAGTAGGATCACGGGATGGGATCCTGTGAAGTCTGTCTCTGGTAGAGCACCCTACATGGGTTTCCCAGTATTGGGGAAAAATAACTAAACTTAGGTGAATTTGCGGCCCCTTCCAAGATTACTACCATGTGTTCTTTAAAGTGGAATTATAACACTTCTATCTCACTGATAGACCATCCTCCAAAAGACCAGGCTTCCCGCAAGTAGGGGACATACCTTTCGCAATTTTGCACTCCTAGTATGATGCTGAGTTGACACTAACACTTCACGAATGTTAACTTGTGAATTCACAGAAGTATTAAATGTCAATGTGCAATCCCAGCCAGGACCTCCCTTGTCTGCTAATAGCCTGATGGTACAGTAAGATGTTCTGCTTCTGAACAGTGCTAGTTTCACAGAAAAAAGACTAAGTTTAAAATCCCAGATGGTCCAAAATGAATTTCGTGTTACACATGAGAACTCCCATCAGAGCAAAGTTCTGGTCCCTGGGCATGGTTAGACATGAAGCAGGCTACAGTCGTGCAAGTGGTGAGGGGTGTGTGTAACTGCAGACCTTGTCGTGGAGTTTGCCGGACAGTTTCCTTTCAACAATGTGTGCATCAGAAAATGCCAGAGCTCTGAAAGTAGGGTGGATTCTTGCATGAGGCTTTACCCTCCGTTTCCAGTTACAATGCTTGGTTTCTCATGCCTTATCCTGTACTCCATCAATAGCAGTTAGAACCAAAAAAGGCCAACAGTAACTGGTTTTTGGTGTAGTTTAAAAATATGCAATGAACAGATGAGAAAACGGCTTCCTCAAGTGGGGAAGACTCTAAAGATGAGTCTGAAGGAACAATTACTCAAAAAGTTACTAGGAAAAGATTTTTCAAAACCGTTAACTATCAGCTTTATTTAAAAATATATAAATATTTGACATGTACAACTTAAAATTGTTGGATCTCTGAAATCCCACACAGAACTGACACAACAGAGAAATCCACAGCAAGTTAATCATTCAGACTGCCAGTTCCATCCACTTATTTAACACCACAGTATTCGGGAAAAATGAAAGATACAATGCTAACAGCAAAGAAGAAAAACCAGTCATTTGCAACATGCTGCTATAATTAGAATAACCAGTCCATGGGTTACTGAAACAAAGAATTCCAACAGCAAATTTAGAGCTTCCCTAAAACAAAAACAAATTCAAGACTCTGAATTGATGCAAATACTCTACATTTGAGAAAAAATACTCTTATTGTGAACTTTAACTCACAGCCAAATTGTTTTACAGAGGGATCAGCCCTGGCCTTGTGACTTCAGCCGTGCTGTCAGGGTTTGGATTCGGCCAACTGGAATGAAAGCTCCCGGGCTAGAAAGTAATGGAACTCCAAGTTGGGATGACCCGTCAAATGCCAGGGACAATGATACCCGTTTTGAGGGGAGCAGAGTTACATATTAGAAATATAAGAATAAAAAGGAAAAATTTAAAGTTAAATTACGTGTTCCAAAATATATGCATTACTGCTTCACAGTGGCCTAAATTTCTGTAACAAGGTCCAGGAGGAAAAACTCACATAAACGAGAATTTGGAGAGCTGAGACATGCTTATTCTTGTTGAATACATTTCCAGTGTATACCTTTGCATTTTGTTCAGGGATACTACTACATTGCAGGGGCTTTAGAAATGCTGGTCATTTTTTTAAAAGTGTAATTTTCTTATTTGTAAGTTTCAGTTATAATACTTGACCAGGAAAAAGTTCAAGAACATTGCACTGACTTTCAGGTTTTACATCTCATTCCTGAAAAAAACAAGACAACTCCGAGTATTTTTCAAAAGTTCTTTTACAGAAGTTAAGACTTTTTTAGATGAACTACACAGGCAATAGCAAAGTTAAAGGGAAAGCCAAAGGACTGCTGCCCACCTGAATGAAGTGGGAGGAAAACTTAAAATGGCCTGCTATAGAGTGCAAGGCAAACAGGACTCAAAGGTTAATGGAGAGGGTGTCCCTTGCTAAGTAAACGATGAAATGTGTCTGCCCACTTCAAGCTCTTCTTAAATCATGAGTGGGACTCAGTTTAGGGAAATAGTTTAATGCACCCCTCAGGAAAAAAATAGTTTATATTTTTCCATCACAAACAAAACACTGGTTATGACGTCCAGCGCCACCAAGCAACCTTCATTCTGTCCCATACAGCAGAAAGCGAATCCAAGGCGGGGCGCACATCCAGGACGGTGAACTGGTAGTCCTTGTTCACTTCGCCACCATCGTAGTAATCGATCACGTATCTAACTTCTGTCCCACAGCGGTTGATGATCCAATCATGCCTGTCGAAAGGCAACTCATACCTAGGAGAGAATGCTGGTGAGTGCTAAGAGCTGCCTGCACACTGGGTCCTTGTTTAAGCAGCCCGAGACACTGAGATCCAGCCTGCTTCCTGTAGTGCACAGAGTTGCAGTCTAAGTGCTAAAGGGACATGGCGCTAAAGAACAGTGGTGAGTCCAGATCAGGTGACAGTTCATCTATCTACAACGGAGTAATGTTCATGGGAAACAGAGCCCAGAAAAGGTCAGCTGAGCCTGCAGCAGTGCAAGCGTGTGCTAAGGCTCTGAGCTGCACCGAGGAGGAGCAGTAAGCGGACGGACCCAATGATTACAACACGAGTGAGAGGAAGGGTCCAAGAATACAGAACTCTGCTGAGTCCTTCAATAGTACCCTCACTTCACTGCTCCATCCCAATTGATCTGCCCAATCAATGAGCAAACTTCAAAGACAGGAAATCTGCAGCTGAATACTGAGTTTTAGAAGACACAACAGTAGTTCTTAGGTTCTTTGGTTCTGGTGCCAATAGAAAGCTGGTTCTGCTCTGGGGAATGTAAAATAACACTTCTGCAGACACTTACCCCATCCAGGAACGAATTCTGGCCCTTGGTGAATACTGCTTTGCTTTCCCTCCGAACCGGATCAATGAGGGACCACAAGGACACTCCCTAGAAAATGCAAAGAAGTCTACTAAACATTTTCTTTCTTGTGACAAAGATGATCTTCTAGTTTGTCAGTGACATACATGTTTCAGTATGTGTATTAGACAACACCACATTTACAGAGAATGGTAAGTGCGAGAACAATTCAAAGGCCTTTTCCCTGCTGGTTGTGAAGGTTCCTCTTTGCCTCTGGGTCATGTACATTTCAACCTCATTCCTCTGTGCCTCCACAGCAGCCAGGAACCAACGCCTTTCCACATGCAGCAGGGGACAGGCGCATTCTCAGAAAGAACTTCTCTTTCACATAGATGAGCTGGGCTTCTTGTCAGGCAAACACAAGGAAGTCCTATGGACTCAGCCCTCCGTATTTGTGGGTTTCACAACCATGGACTCAACTGCAGAGTGAACATACTTTGGAGAAACAAAACTGCACTTGTACTAAACATAGAGAGGCTTTTACACTGCATAGGTATTGTAAGTAATGCAGAGATGATTTAAGGTATGAAGAAGGCCATACAGAGGTTACATGCAAATCATAAGCCGTTTTATACAAGGAACTTGAGCATCCGTAGATTTTGGTATCTTTGGGAGTCGGAATGAATCCTCCATAGATACTGTGGAATGACTGCACTTTTATTTCAATTCAAACCAATTAAAAGTCTTTATAAGCCAAGAAAAAGGATGGATGAATGCCTAAGACCTAGTTGCAATCAGTGTTAGATCTGCTCCTTTGGCAAAGAGCTACACATAGAATCTGAGAGGTAGCAAAGTCCTAGCTACAGAATCCATTTTTGCTGCCCACAGATCCTGACTAAGGGCTCCCAAGGAGTCAACCTTCTGCAGGCCCTGGGGTACCAGGTCTTGTAAAGGGCACAGTCCAACAGCATGACAGTCATGGAGCTGCTTCCCCAGTGGAGGAGGGAGGCAGTCAGGATACAAGGCCACCTATCTTGTTAGCTTCCCCCTTGACAAGCCAGAGTCTGGTTTTTACATGTCTCTGTTAAGTTTGAGAGAGAAAAGAGGAAGGCCCTTTCCTCCGCGTGCTCAGCATGGGCAGAGAGCCAGGAGATCTGCCTCAGCCAGCCAGGCGCCACCACCAGAAGGCCCTTTCCTCAGCGTGCCCAGCATGGGCAGAGAGAACCAGGAGATCTAACTCTGCCTGCAGAGCGCCGCCAGGGGAAGGCCCTTTCTTCCGTGCACCCGGTGCAAGCAGAGAAAACCAGAAGATCTGCCTCTGCCAGCCAGGTGCTGCCAACAGAAGGCCCTTTCCTCCACGCGTTCAGCACGGGCAGAGAGCCAGCCTGCCAGGCACTGCCACCAGAAGGCCCATTCCTCCGCGTGCCCAGCACGGGCTGAAGGAGACAGACAGATCTGCAGCTGCCTGCTGTGTGCCGCCACCAAAAGGCCACGTCCTGCAAGCAGCCAGTGTGGGCAGAGAGAACCAGCAGATCCACCTTCACCTTCAGGGAGCTGCCACCAGAAGGCTCCTTCCTGTAGGCAGCCAGCAGGAGTAGGGACACACAGCCAGGTAAGCCCTGTGTATCTGTAGGCCACCATTTGAGGCCCTTGGTTCCCTCAAGCAGCCATCACCCACTAGCAGAATCAGACAAACACACCCCTGTGTGTCTGTAACCACCATGGGAGTCCCAGTGTAGACATACAGGCTGAGAGAAGCAGCCCCACCTCTATGCACCCCTGATCATCAGGGAAGCCACAGTGTACCTGCATAGGTCTGGAGAAGCCTCCTCCATGCCCTGCTACCTCCCTGTAAATCTAGAATTACAGGAACTCACGTCCCATCCCCCTACACTGCCTAGGGGCAGCCAATGTGGGAAGTGCCTGGGACCCTACAACAAGCTTGTTGGGAGGAACCCAGGAGAATGGCAAAACAAAGGAGCAAAAGGCAAACTCAGACTTCTACCCCACACAGAATAAGTCTGGGAGATATAGTCATGGAAGAAAATGAAAGTCACTCACCTGAAATCTCTGAGAGGATAGCAACTGAAGTAAGGAAACAACTTCATGAGGTTGTAAAAGCAGTCAAATCAGAAATAATGTGTTAGGTAAAAGAAGAAACCACAAACATACTGAAAGATTTGTTTAGCAAGTCTAAAGAAGACATAGACAATAAAGAGGAGCATAGGAAAATGATGGAAACTTTACATGGATGTAGAAAGGAATTACAATGCATGAAACAGATTCAACGAGAAATGCAGGAAATTAAAAATTCAATCAAAAGCTGGCAAAACCACTTGAAAGAGACTAGAGATAGTTTCTTTTTTTAAAATTTTATTTAGAAAGAAAAAAAACACAACAAACAAAACAGAAAAAAGGGTAGCAACAATACAGAATTCCAAAGGAAAAAAAAGAAAAGAACAAAAAAAACCTACTAAGAAATCACTAGTTGATAAGTTACATACTGTCATCTTGGAAATAGTTGTTCAAGTTACAAAATTAAGGCATACAAAGCAGACATTCAAACAGTGAGACTATTAACAGTTCTGCTCAACAATCTAACAAAAACAGTAGTATGGTCATCTATCTTCCACACTTAAACATGCATGCAGTTATATCCTTTAGAGCACTTTCTTTTGCTCTCTCTTTTACAGTAGTAATTATGCATTTTGGGTTTTATTACTCCTACAGTTATTATTACTTATTTTTATTTTAAAGAAAATAAAACAAAAGAGGGCAGAACAAAGCAGATCAGAACAGAACAACATAAGCAACACAACACTTTACAACAAGACAACTGGACATTAACAGTAGCTGTCAAAATATCTCTTTCTCTGCTATAGTTGAGCATAGTTTCAGATACAATAATATCAAACATAACACAATAGTATAAAACTGTTCAAGAGAATGAAAGAATTACAGGACATTCTGAACCGAATAACTATGATCAATGGCTACTATAATATAAAGATAAGACTTTCAAACCTTGGAGACAAAATTGCAGCTAATGATTGTGAAAAGAAAGATCTCTTAAAAATAACACAGAATCAGGAAATAATAACAGCTACAAGATGATACGAAGCATAATTTAAGAGTGATAGGTATCAATGAAGCAGGGGTCAACACAAATGAAATTAAAAGTATATTCACAGAAGTAATAGAAGAAAACTTGCCAAGCATGGAAAATGGATCTGGCATGCAGATAAGTGAGGCATATAGGACTCCAACTAGTCATAACCAAAGTAAATCTATACCCAGACATACAATAATCAAGATCCCAGAAATTCAGCACAAGAACAGAATATTAAAAGCTGTTAGAGAAAAGAGATCACTTATAATGGCAAACCAATCAATCACAGCAGACTTGTCAACACAAACCATCAAGTCAAGAAGAGTTTGGAGTGAAGTGTTTCAAACCCTGAAAGAAAACAACTTCCAACCCAGATTGATCTACCCAGCAAAATGATCTTTCAAAATTGATGGAAAAATAAGGTACTTCCTTAATAAAGAACTGAAGGAATTCATGACTACCAAACCAACCCTACAGAGAATGCTAAAGAATATTGTAGAGAGATAAAGATGACCATGGTTCCAGGTACAGCAGCAGAGGAGGATCACCAGCAAGACAAGCAATAGAACAAAGGGGAAAAATGGAGGGCCAAAAACAGGAAGATAACAGGACAGAGACAATCCAATGTATGCTGGTTGTAACTATTAATGTAGATGGCCTCAGGTCACAATAAAAAGAAACACAGGGAGAGTAGATTAAGAAATAGGATCCATTGATTTACTGTATACAAGAAACACACCTAATTGGAAAGCAAATTCATAGACTGAAAATCAAAGGAAAGAAAACAATTGTTCCATGTGACAGGAGACCAAAAAAAAAAGCAAGAGTAACTTGCCCATCAACTGCAGAATGGATAGGAAAGATACGGTATTTTCATGCAGTGGAAAGTTAAACAGCTATAAAGTACAACAATCTCAAGGCTCTTATAGGTAAATAGACGCAACTGGAGATTATGTTCACGGCAGAAACAGTTAGAACTCATACACATGTACCCTAGTGTCTTAGTTACTTTTATTTGTCGCTGAGACAAAAAACCTGATGCCCAAAGTTGGGAAAGGAAAGGTTTAGTTTTTACAGTTTTAGTCCATACTCAGTTGGCTCCAAGGCAGGGTGGCATGGTGGGGCCGCAGTTTATGGCAGCTGCAAACCACAAGTGGGAACTGGCAAGAGAGAGAGAGACACACCTTTTGCCTGCCATTATATCACATCCTGGCTCCACCCCCTAGGAGGGTGTAGCACTGATACCATCAATCCAAGCACTAGACAATAAACCAGTCACAAGTGTACAATGCAAATACATTAGGCCTGGGGGCCACCGACATAAACCATAACACCTAGCATAAGAAACAGAAGGAGTTAATGGGATCCAAAAGCAAAATATTTAATGTAAGAGCAAAGGGGAGGAAACATCTGGGAGGGAAAGGTGGAAACTACTGTCAATTTCTTATTGCCTTATCTTGAACTCTTGCATTGTTTACACAATTTTGTTAAGGTTTGGCTTTGTTCTGTCTTATTTTGTTAGATTTTATACTGTCAGATGGTAGGGGCAGCTATTACGAATATAATGGGATATTTTATGGTAATCATGGTTTCCTATTATATTGTTTTGAAGTCTTATAATGCTTTCATACATTGGTTTGATTGGTTTTTATTTGGTTTTGTGTAATTTTATTATGTGTGATGGTATGAACAGCTATTTTGAAGAAAACAAGACATTCTGGCAGCCATTGCTGATTTACTATCATCTTATTTTAAAGTCCTACCATGCTTCTGTTCTTCTGTTTTTAGTGGTTCTATTCTGTGGTGTTTTATTTGATTTTATTATGTGTGATGGTATGAACAAATTTTTAGAGGAAATGAGATATTATAGTAGCCATTGTTCATTTCCTGCTATTTGGTTTTGAAGTCCTATAATGCTTTCATTCTTTTGAATGGTTTTATACTACTTTGCTACGTTTGATATTATTGTATGTAAAGGTAGGCTCAACTATTTCGAAGAAAAGAGACATTATGGTAGCTACTGCTGAAGTCCGGTTGTCTTGCTGTGAAGTGCTGTGTTGCTTGCATTGTTCTGTTCTGATTTGCTTTGTTTTGTTCTCTTTTATTCTCTTTAAAATAAAAAAAAATTTTAAAAAAGAGAGAGAAAAGAATCCAAAGCAGCAAAACAGAGCCCCATTCAAAGATCATGTGAGCTACTGACTGCTCCATTTAGAACTTGCTCCCTATCTCTTCTCAAGAGGATATCACGACAAAGAAAGTAACTCAATCTAGGCAAACTTTCTCCTAGAGACCTCTGTGTAGCTTCTGCAACACACTTCTGCCAGTCTGCACCATGGGTGGTACCTGCATGACTGCTCCATGCAGCCCATACCATTCAATGGGACTGTCTCATGGTGCCTGAAGGGACAGTTATGCATACCACTAGTGGGGGAGAGTCACCCAGCAGTGAGACGCAGGAATCACGGGCCAGCTGTAAAGGTGTTAAGGGCCTATCTAATTCTGTGCAAACTCTGGAAGATAACTTGGGAGGGAGCTGAAACCAACAAACTGCAATGTCCCTTTGCTCTTGTCCCATAATCAAACTGTAAGTAATCAGCAGGTGGTTTTAATTAGAGCACACTTTCAACCTCAGTCACTGTAGACAATGTGTGGTGACCCAGAAGGGCACCCTTGCAGGCCACAGGTCACTGATGGAAACACGGTTGCAATGTTAGTCCTGCTTTTTGGGGACTGACCCCACAGCCAAGAAGAGCTATTAGCCAACCACATTAAATATTAAAGTATTAAAAACAAAGTGAACACCTTAAAAAAGCAGTCACTAGATTTTCGCCAAGAGGTGAATGAGTCCCATTCTGTAAGGGATTTGCCATGTGAACGGGTGATTATGCATCGTGGTTCTCCGCACAAGACAGCTCCACTCCGCTCCTCTGGAAGCTGAGTCCTGAACCAGCAGCAGCAGAATCGAATGCTCTAGGAAAGCCAAGTCTGGGCCCAGCTCACATGGACTCAGTCAGACATGCTAAGGCTGGAGGTCGGCACTCAGGGTTGGAACAAACCTAGGTGGAATCTCGCCTCTGCCAGCACGGACCTATCTGTATCCCCTTCCTTCCCCCAAGAAAGGGTGCCCTTGGCAAGGCACCTCCTTGAAGATTCAATAAATGCTGCTAAAGAAACGAACTGTTTCTCACTTCCTTTGGGGCAGACAGCATTTTTAGTTTACTAGCTCTCTTCCCAGGTGCTCTGCTTTTAATGGACAAAGACACTCCTTCCTGCGTGAATCGGGGCAGGGTAATGGCACCATGGGCCTTCCTAGGGTAGGCGAGAAAAGGAGTCACAGCTCCCTGCTGGTGATTTCTGGGACAGTAGCTCCTGGAACTCAGCCACCATGACGTGTGGAAGTCAAAGCAGTCACATGCAGAGGCCAGGAGCAGGTGCTCTGGAGGGTGGCCAGCACCATTTGCCTCTAGGCTATAGCTCTGTGCCAACCCTGACCGCTGAATCGGCAGCTAAGGCCCCGAATGTCAAGGAGCATCTCTGCTCTGTCCTTTTCGCATTCTGGACCCACCTGGTCCACAGCTGAATAAAATATTGCTACTTTTTTTAACCTCAGAAGGGGTAATCTGCCGCGTAACAATTGTCACTGGAATGTGCCAGCTAGGCGAATGTTTTATTTGAATAACAAATTATTTAAGTAAAACGTTAAATGTGAAAACCCTAGAAAGTCTATATGAAATAAAAAAGAGGTTGCAATTTTTTTAAGATCTCAAATATACTTACGCAGCATGAAGGGCTTCCCACTTCAAAATCTCCTTCCAGGCCTGCTCGTTATTCTGATTGTGAATCTTAATGATATGATACATATCTCTCTGACTAATATCCTCATCCTTCCACTTCCACCTATGAAAGGAAATTTGATAAAATTTGACAAATTCTACTGACAATGTCAAAAAGTTAATCCACACATTCGTATGATGGCTTATTAAACATTTCTCTTTATAAAAGAACTAAGAATGCTCATTTTCTCTGAATTTAATGGGTTTAAGACTTATTTTCAAGATTTACTCATGACTGGAACAGGCTATAAATGCAACATTACTACACCTAAGTACAGTGGAATCAAAGATTAAAGCTTCACTTTAGTCTCATTTCACTGAGTCTCCAAAAGCCAAATTTAAGAGAACCAACCATTTTTAAGGTGACACTTTAACAGTTGGCATTGTTGATTAATAAGTCACTAATTTTTTCTAAGCATTTTATATAGCAGGTGTTTTATTTTTAAAAACTATTTTTAAGAACTATTACTGGCTATGATGAAAAGTTTTACATGTCAACCTGATGGGGTCATGGAGTGCCCAGATACATGGTCAAACATTTTTCTTGGATAGTGGTGGCAAATCTATGGCACATGTGCAACAGTGGGGTGTATTGCTGAAAACTCTAGAAGATTCACCATCACTGTCCTCGGCTATCAGTGAGGGGAATTTGAGTGAGATTACCATGTGAAGCAGCAGACTGAGTAAAACAGACTGCCCTACTCAACTGGACAAGCTGCACCAAGTCAGTCACGGGCCTACGTGTAACGAAGTAGGAAAGAAGGAACTCCTCCTGCCTGACTGCCAGAGCTGGGACATGAGTCTTTCCCTGTGTTTGGACTTGCTTGAAAATGCTGGCTCCTCTTGAGCTTTGAACCTGCCAGTTTACAGACTGGAACTGACACTATTAGCTCTCCCAGTTTTGGGGGCTTTGAACTTGGACTAGAACTGGGTCTCTAGCTTGCTGGCTGCAGGTCTTAGGATGTCTTCCACAATCAGTTCTTTATAACAGTTCCTTCCCTGCCTTCCTTGTCTTACACATATAGACACATCCTGTTTGTTCTGTTTCTTTGTACTTCTGTTCTGATGGGTCTGAACATTCCATTGGTTATTATAACCTTATTATTCATAAAAAACTTATAGTATGATTTGGGGGAAAAAACCACTTTAACTTTTAACTCTTGCACACATTTGATGAGCAAATTTATGTTCTAAATAATATGCTCACTCACCCTTTCCTTAACATTGCATTCCAGAACATCTGTTCCGAAGGGTAGACCCACTTTTTCTCAGAGTCTGCTCTTGGAATGGATGATTCTTCTCTGACCGTAGACAAAGCAAATGGCTGATCTGGGGCTGGTGTTTGATTAGGTGGTGGCATCTGAAGGAAACAAGTAATATACTTTTCAAATGCTAGAATTATGTACAAAGTAAAAATAGATAATATGATTACTAGAAGTGCTTCCTGGAAAGCAACCCATTTTGTGCAAAGCCCATGCTTCCCATTAAATGGGTGATACAAAAATTTCAAACCTTCCTGATATTCAGTTTTGAAGCATGAGAACATGGCAGCTGTTTTCCCCAAGTTCTCATAAATGGTAAATAAACAGTAGTTAGTGTTTTGGTCTCTTTCCTTTGAACAAACTTAGAGGCAATGGCACCAAGGAAAAAGAAGTAAAAGCAAATATGATGATCTGCAGGAATTTCTTTTTTTTCTGTTTTTGAGACCCTGTCTTATTATGTAGTTCAGCCTGGCCTTAAACTTACTGTGTAGCCTAGGCTGGCCTCAAACTCATTGTGATCCTGCTGCCTCAGCCTCCCGAGTGCTGGGATTACAGGCATACACCACCATACCCAGCTGTTATTTGCAAGGCATTTGTAAAGATCTCTTCATGACAGGATTTTAAAAAAACAACTATTCCCTCTTCATTCTTTTGAGGTAATCTCACAGACAACATGTAAAATGCTATTTTCTTTTTAAATATTCTTTACTTTTATGCTCCTGAAAATGCCTTCCCCGTTTCAGCTGAGCACAGGATAGATGGGTATTTGCATGTAAGCACTGCCAGAACAGAGGTGGGAAGAATCCCTTCTTACACACAGGAGGAGCGTTATTACACCAACATCTAGCCTAAGCTAGATGTCTCTCATCCTCAGCACTGCTGCCTTTGACAGCTTTTAGTTGTGGCAGGCTATTTTGAACATTGTAGGTTGTTGAGTACCATCCCTGGCCTTTACCCCCTAGTACCACTCTTCCCTGGTTGTGACAACTAAAACTGTCTGTAGACATAGCTGACTGTCCCCTAGGAAGCAAAATCACCCCAGGTTGAGAACCACTGGCCTACAACTTGTTTTCCTATTTAGCAGTATGAGGGATTTTCTACCAATTCCACACTAATAATGCAAAAGCTCAGCCACCACATGGCCCCTCATTAGAATAACGATAGGAGTGTCCAGTGTGGTAGGCACTGAACCGCCTACAGGCCTTACCACTACAAGGTGTTTAAGGACACAGGGCTGAGGTGAGTGAGAGTCAGTTTTGGCTCTGCTAATACCTAGCTGAGTGATGTGTGGTAACTGCTCACCCTCTCACCCTCAGTATCTTCAGCGCTACAGTGAGGGCACTCAAAATACTACGTAAAGCTGTAATGAGGCTAAGGAAGAGAATGGGAGGTGCTTGGCTTAAATACTAGGAAAAATGCCAAAAGAGAAGTCAGCTGATATTAATATTCTCATGACATAAAATAATCCCTTGGGGGAAGAGTCTGGATCTGTAAGATTCTAAATGTTCTAAGCCACTAGGTCATTAGGGACAATCTGGATAAGTGACCTACTGCGGGTGCTCCAAGCAATGCCTAGACATCTTTGGCCATCACATGTTGGCTAATACTCTCTTGAATACAGTGGGCAGAGGCCAGGGATGTAATTGGACATCCTACAGTACACAGTACACAGGTTGTCTTTGAGAGTACAAAAACATTCTTAAGATGTTCCAGAAAGAAGGGATGAGCATGGATTACCAGATTTGAAGGATCCAGGTTCTCCTTATTGGCCCTGGCACGCATAATGGGGCACTCCACATACTCGTACGCTCGATCCTGGTGGGCAGGCACAGAGTAAGTTTTGTTGTCACTAGTTGGACTAGATGGTTCCTCACTTACTGGACAGCCTGAAATAATCAAAATTAAAATGGTGTCACCTAGAAGGTGTGACATCTGGCTCATTCAGTTGGGGCCCTAAAAAGGTGAAGTTCTGACTACCATAAGAAAAACTGGGTTTCTTCTGTTGAAAGCTGGCACAAACTAAGCATTCAAAAATGCTGAAGATGAGAAGGCTCTGTAAACTTACTTTCCCATTCCCTAGCATATTTCCAGCAAAAATACATCAAAAAAATCTCAGCAGATGCAAGAGGACATGTGGCCATGCCATAGTGTTTGACCCAGACTAGAAGGCTGTGGCGTGCACCAGCAAGTGTGAGCTGTGAGAGAATCTAAAGGAGGGGCCGGGCCACATTTCACCGTGTCTCCTTCACTTCCACTCATTATTTCCAGAGAAGCTCAGGCCCAGTGAGGAGGCAGCTACAGTTCAAACGGCCTTTACTGATGTACTCTTGGGTACTGGGAACAGGAGAAAAAAATGAACAGACGAGACTTCAGAGAGGCTACTGGAATAAAATCTCAGCACCACTCTGTTGTGTTTCACTCCAAGACACAGGAAAGTACCACTTGGCCAAGGTGCTATTCCTTGCAGACAGCAAGAGTTTAGCAAGAAAAAGCAGACATTAAAGAAAATGACCCACAACCCAATTAGGACTCAGATGTTTCTTAAAGGAGAAAAGTAGCGCTTAATGCGTGGAACACCAGAAAGGGGAATCGATGCCCAAGGATCCAGGGTACCGATCCAAGCAAGCCTGGGGACTAGAAAACCAGTCTTATTAAAGCTGGGAGAAAGGACAGATACCTGGAGAACTGCGGCCCAACACAGCAGCTGCTCTATAATGGAATCTGTTATCTTAGTTACTTTTCCGGTTTCTGAGACAAAATACCCTATACCTAAAGTTAAAGGAGAAAAGGTTTATTGTAGCTCACAGTTTGTAGAGGTTTCAGTCCTCTGGCTCCAAGGCAGGGTAGTATGGCAGAGGGCATCACAGGGGAGAAACAGTCCATGGCCGGTAGAAAGCAAAAAGCAGGAAGGCAGCAAAGGAGCAAAGTACTGAGGAAGCAGCAGCAGCCAGCCTGCCTTCTTTCTATCCCTTTAAAGCTACCCAAGCTATACGCCCTTAGGGCAGGTAGCACTCACCCAGGGTGGGCCTTTCCATTAGCCATACCCTGAACTATGCCAAACCAATCAGTGGGCTAACTTAGTAATCACACACTCTTAATTCCAGGATCACAAACCTTGCAATCTAGCTACCTCTGAAAAGCCCCACCTATGACCACATAAGGCTTTGAGGGAACAGCTAGATGTAACCCTAACACCTGACTTCCGCAGCAACAAGAACTATGGGATATACAGAAGACTAGATGCTAGATGCAGAAAAGATGAGTTTCCTTTCTTTTTCTTCCTTAGTTTCTTTTTCCAGGCCCTTATGCCCTAGTACCTCACTTTATGAGTAAAGACAGACTAGCTATACTTTCCCTCCCTACCATTCATAACATCAACTCTGAGGTACTGATCCCAGTTGGGTGTCAGAAAGAAAGTAAGTGTCACACTTTTCACATTATATAAGCAATACCACTTTTGATCTCCTACAAATACCTTCTTTCTTTAGTAATGACAATTAATCAGAATGACAACTCTCCACAACAGATGGCAAATTAAAATCAAGAGAAGATACTCTGAATTCTTTGGGGACAGACATTCAGCACAGGAGCATACCTGCTTTATCTGATCTGTCTCCATTTCTGGAAGAAATGCCAGAAGACTGCTGTACCTGTCCTTGCCCAAGGTCACAGAATTTTCACTGGCTGTGTCATTTTCTAGTTGTGTGAGCTGGAGCCTATCAGTTAGTAACTGACCTTCAGTTTCATTGACTGTAAAATAGGGAGAAAACCTGCCACACAGGATTAAGATAAGACTATAAGCTCCATTAAGTAAAGAGTTCTTGTCTGTCCTGTTCAATGCTACTCTCTTACTGCAAAAACAAACCAAAGAAAACCAGCAGTGGGTGGCACAAAATGGGCAGTGACTGGCTGGCCAAGGGAGTAAATGACTATACCACAAGTAAACAACACTCAGTCAGCACACCATGTCATATTTGCCACTCACTTCTTACTGATTCAAGCCAAACTCTATTATGAACAATACAAAATAGACTTGCACCAATTAAAATCAGAAGACAGCTTTTTCATTTTCACCCTTGCACTGAAAGAATGGACCACAAGTCTACCTGACAATAGCTTATTGTTACATAGAAGAGTATTGTGACTGATAGGGGAGTCAAGATTATTTACTAAGGCAGCCAGATTTAGGCTACAACCTTGGCATTCTTGATAATTGAGGCCAGATGATATTTGTCAGGGGACAGTCTTGTGTGTTGTAAATGTTTAGTGGCACCCCGGTCTCCACTAGATGCCCATAGCATCTCTCTTCTCTGTTGTGACAACTGAAAGTCTCCCAACATAGGCAGATGTCCCGTGGTGAATGAACGACTGCTCCTCCCACTTCCAGTTGATAACTACTGATGTAGTCACACAGATAAAACTTTAGGAAGGCAGGCTGATTTATGGTGCAATCATCATAGTCTCATTTATCACAATCATAACTGTGAAATGATATTATCATACTGTACACTCATCTTACAGATAACAGACTGAGAGAGTTACGGAAGTAACTTGTCTACATCACACAACTTTTAAGGGCCAAAGTCAGGACTGGCCCAGGCATGCCGTTCTTCCAGGCCTATGAGCCTTATCTATATACTCCTTGCTTCTCTTCCTTTAGGACCTCTGAGAATTATCTGTTTTAATCATCTCAGCAAAGGGTCAGTTACCTTGACTTCTCTTTTCACGCATTGGGCATCCTGAACGTGGTGATGCTGTCTGATGATCTGAAGCATTTGGGGTCTGAACTGCAACAGCAGGAGTAGATGTTGACAAACCCATGGCTGGAATCAAAGTGTTGACTCCAAACAATTTTAAATGTCCGGCTGCCAAAGTAAAGAGACAAATTAACGCTGATGCCTAGAATCGGACTATTCCCTTGTTATTCTAACATGGCTAATCTTTTTCTTCCTCTCTGTCATCCCTTGGGAACCTACTAGGGTAGGGCACTCACTTTAAGACACAGCTTTAAATACACTGACCCTTTGGGGAAATCCTTTGAAATCTAGGCCACTCTCTGGAGACACAATTCTAAGAGAGTGGGAATTTGGTGGTCAATGTGGCGCGGTTTCTGGGAATCCACGTCACGATGTCGTGGTGGGGTGGGGGAGCTGAAGTGGTGATGCGGTGGGGGAGGGGAAGTACCCAATACTCGACCTTCAGTCTCCGGGCTTTAGCCAGCAGTGTGGCACAGAAACGCGACTTCAGGGAAGGAAGGGAGAATACGACAGCAACAGACGGGGCGCTGCCAGTTCTCCCCGCACCAAGCCCGCTGGCCCCACCTGCTCCAGCCCGCGGTCCTCAGACCCCACCGGTCACTGCCGGCATCACCTTCGCCACCAGAGTCCTCCCCAGGGCTACCTCAAGCCACCTCCTCCGCCTCTAACCGCCAGCCCCAGTCAGTGGGCGACGAGTAACCACTGCCTGCTGCTGCCTTCACCTCACCGGGTCACCGCTATCGCGGCGGTCACAGCCGGTGTTGTAGCGCTGCTTTCCTTCCTTTACCGAAGGCGGGACTTCCGGGCGCATGGAGGCGGGACTCAGGCCCAAATTAAGAGGCTTACGTCACTCACAGACCAATAGGTCCCGCCCCCTCCACGTTTTGACCCATCGCCGTGTGGGCCCTCCTTGTGGCCCCGCCTCTCACAGTCTGGCGCCTTTTTCGACTGGTCAGAGCTGTCTGACGGAGTTCCTGTGGGATCCAGAGGCTGCCCTAGACAAATCTACACTATACATGCTTTAGCGCCAGACGGGGTGCTTTGGAAGAACTTTTAAATTGCTGCTTTTTAAAAATGTAACCCCATCAGGTATTTTGATTTTGCATTTTTATTTTTCAATTGGCATATATAATATTTGTATTTATTTACAAGGTAAAATACCATAATTCAGTACATGTAGACTATGTGTAATGATAAATCAAGTCCCAGGAATGATTCAAAAAACATCAGTAGGTGTCTAGAGCTGTGGCTGGCTCTAGAGATATAAAAATAACCAAGATAGGATTCTGCCTCCAAGGTCGCCAATAACTGGGTGCGTGCACGTTGGATATCTGTATTTTCATTTCGCTCCAATAGAAATTTAGCATTTGCTTCAATCAGTAATGTAGGCAACAAATTCTGTGGGTGGCGAATGTGGACACACCAGGGTTGATCACAAGGCATAGGGAGAAGGAAAATCTATGGGCAAGAAATGTTCCTATGGAAAGGAACAAGTGAGGCAGGGTAATAAGTTTAAGACTGTCTAATTTGAATAACTTCAGTTGCTCATGGGGTGCAGGGGCTACAGGCATACAGAGGCTGGGGCACAGGGACTGCTTCTAGAAGTTTGATACCTTGTCGTGCGGTGATTAGGGCAGGTGTATCGTACCTTAAACTATGAGACCGCAATAAGGGAAGTGGTTGGGGATATGGACTTAATCAGCTTCCATGAAGGGGAGCCAGTTACCCTCTAGCCAGGGCCTTGAAATTGGATCAATATAACATTTTAGGAAACTATATTAAGCCAGCACATAGGGTATTTCCTGGGGAATCTGAGCTATAGTAATCACAAATTTTTATTTTTAATATGTTCATGACTTTATATTTCACTGCAATTGGATTCTTGTGTAGTTCCTTTTATTTTGTTGTATGCACATTAAAAACATTATTTTGGAAATACTTTCATAGATTTTCACCAAACTCCAGAAGGGACTATGGCACAAGGAAGGGCAAAAATCCTTGCTAAGGACAAAGACAGATGTACAAAGAACCCCTTTTATATCTCTATATATGTACATGCAGACACTTCTGGGGCAAAAGGAAGTGGCTCTTGTAAGGGTAATGAGCAGGGTGTGGAGAGAAAAAGGAAAAGTATGTGCCAGCAGTATTTTGTACAGGAAGAGATACTAAAGTCAAATGTTAAATGAAGAATTGTATGTGGGTAACAAGACTGGTGGAGACTCCTTCATGTCCAATTTTCACTCTCTGAAGGCAAACACTACTGCTTTTTAACTATTCTGCTTTGTACCTTTGTATTTCAACCAAAGAACATGCTAATATTTACGTGTACATCAACACACACACACACACTCACTGCAGTTTGAGATTCAGTTAATTTCTATCACAGAGGGTGGTTAACAATGGAATTTTGATGCTCTCAGTCTCACTTCTCATTCCTCCTGACATGAGTGCACATAGAAACATATTTTTATCCTTGCCCCATGCCAATGTTATATATAATTTTAGATAAATTGAGAGTTAGTATTTATGTTATTATGGCTGTGAAAATGTTATTCATTGCTAAGTTATATAGTGACTAGTGATAGAGTTGCTGTCTTGTAAAATGTTTTGCTAGAATTTAATGCTTGCCTTGTTTTTTTCTTATTGTCTAATTTGTAGATGAATGTCCCTTAATTTCCTCTCAGCATTGTAAATCTCCATGATACACTCAAACATCAACAACTCTGTAGGTGTCATTTTTCCCTGAAGACTGCTGTCCTAGGTAAGAACTAGATCCTTGCCACTTCCCAATTCCACACTCTTGCACTGGACTTCTGCCAGTTGTCTTCTGGGACGCCCTATCATGTTTTTCTGTTGCGTGTTGGATCTGTGGCTCCTGGATGCCAGGTATTCTTTACATTTTGGGTGGGTTTTGAGGGGTGAGCACATTAGCTTTAAGACCTTGAAAACCCAAAAATGTGTATATTTTGCCTCCTTGCTTGCTTGGTAATTTGGGTGTATAATTCAAAATCTGGAAAACATAGCATTGAGAATTGTAAAGGAGCTACTTCAGTGTCTTCTAATTTCCATTTAGCTGCTAAGAAGTCAAAGGTCTTTTTTTTCTTCCTCAATATTTTGAAAATCTTCTCTTTCTTCCAAGTGACCTGAAAAGATATGCCTTGAGCTGGGCTTCTGCTTTCATTCATTTTGTACTAGATAAGACCATTCAGTCTGGAAAGCCATATTCTTTATGTTGGGGGTACCTTCTCTTCTCCTTCTCTGATTTATTCCTTGTTTTTAGCTTGTTGCTCATATGGTGGATTCCCTAGACTGAAAATCTAATTTTCTTGTATTTTCTCATATGTTTTTATCTGCTTTTCTATTTTGCCTATTTTTAGGAAATTTTAAAAATTCACAACCATTGATTTAGGTTTTTGGGAGCTATCACATTTTCAAATTCCAAGGTGCATTTGGATATATTTGTATGTACAGAATTCTTCCCTTGTATGTGCAGCATTTGTTTTGAGACACACCCCCCGAAACTTGAAAGTACTAAATCTTACATATACTATATTTTCCTTATGCTGTGCTTCATTTTACCGTATGCTTCTCAACTAAGGCTGATTTTGCTGCACCCATCCAGATGGTATTTGACAATGTCTGGAGGCATTTTTGACTGTCATACTGGTGATACAGGTTGCTATTAGCAACAAGCAGGAAGGGGCCAGGGGATAGTGCTTAATACCCTACAACACACAGTAAAACTCTTGCAACAAAGAATTATCTGGCTCTAATGTCAGTGATGTCAAAGTAGAGAGACTCTATTCTGGAAAAACCAAAGGCCAAAACTTCTTCCCCTTTATACCCAACAGCTAGAGCATGAACTCCTACCTCCTCAGCTTGGCTGCACGTGTGTGTGTGCACACACACATGTGTGTGCATGTAAAGTAGTGAGAGTAGGACTGAGTTGACTTATTACCCCTTCTTTTCTGCACCAGACCAACACAGTTGTTATTGTTTAGATGTAGATGTCCCCCAAAAGTCTCATGTGTTCAGAGGTGGGCTTTTAGAAGGGAATTGGGATCATGGAGGTGATATACTCAGTAGCTGAATCCACTGATAAATCCATAGCCGATTGTGCTGTTAGGAAGAGGATCCTGGGAAGAAGTCAGTTTACTGGGGGAGTGACTTGGAAGGGATTATCTCTTCACCATTCTTTTTCTGTGTTGGAGCCAGCTGACCAAATGTTCTGAAAACCATGAGCCAAAATGCAGCTCTTCTCCTTTAAGTCTTAAGTGTGAGATATTTTTTTCCCAGTGATAAGGAAAGTGACTAAGACAGTCATTTTGAAGCTGAAATGAGGAAACATACTATGATACAGTAGTAAGAATTTTTTTATTATTGGGGTTATTATGATTAAGTTGGTGACCCAGTTGTTGCCGCAAGTGGGCCTTTATGGATGACTAAACTTAATACGATGGGCTAAAAAAGGTGGAGCAGAACTGATAAGAATTAATGATATGAGCAGCATTGCTCTAGAAAGAAGTCTGTAGAGTGATGGGACACCCAAATACCTATGTGGAAAACAATAATAGAGTGTTACCTAAAGGAGTGGGGATTTGATCTTTTCTTCCTTGTGGAAATAATTAGTATTGTATGCAGCTTATGAATGGTTACAAGCATTGAAGAGAAATAGGGGTAATCGTGGGGTTATGCTAGTGAAATTTCCAGTGGGCATTGGATTTGGTGGTCATTTTTTGAAACCATGATCTGCAACTGAGAACCTTCCAACATTATTATTCTTTTAAAGAGAATAAACATGGTAGACTATAGTTCCTGAAATTATCATCATAGTGAGAAGGCTAATGTCAGTAGATAAGAAGAAAAGAGTAAAAGACGTGACTATTGATTTGAGAAATATATATGATTAGGGGCAGGCTGAGTTTAGGGTTGGAATTGAATAGAATAATAGTTATGTAGGCAGAGAAATTTAAGATACAGTACAGAAATCAAATTGGAATGGAAGAAAAAACTGGTTGCAGATAAGGAAATATAAGTCATCAGATCTGGACAGATGTTAAAGCTAAAATAATGGATAGTATTGTCCTCAAAGATACTTGGTTTTCTTTCCTCTTGTTCCATGTTTACCAAAGAACCTTCTGACCTTAGTGTAATTTCCCTACTGGGAAGAGAATGCTGGATTAACTAGCCTAAATATATTCCTTTCTCCTTAGTGGTTTTATTTCTTACTGTAAGTATTATAAATTAGTAAATTAGAAGAGAAGTAAAAGTAGAAGGAAAATCAAGAAGGTGAGGTATAAATGGCCATAAAGGAAGGAAGGGAAGTCTTTCTTGAGTGGTTTGAACTCACTCTAAAGTGAACTTGAAGGCTTAAAGCCACAAAAGACAAGTTGACAAACCATTTTCTACCACTACCACATGAAAGTTTCTAAGCAATGTGCTTTAGGGAATATTGAAATTCATATTTTAATTCTTGAATGCTAGTAGGTACAGATGTTTGTGGTATTAGTTATTGTGTGGCTTCCCTGTGCAATAAAATCCAAACATATGTAGGCTTTATATAAAAAATACTTAAAAGATATATTCAAGGTGCAGCAAAATTCTCTCTCTCACACACACACATGCGCGTGCACACACACATGCACACACTCATTCATGCACACACATTGGAGCAATAGCTGTATAAGATATGACATCCAAAGTAATGCACTGCAAATTATAAAACATGAAATAGTTAACACAAATGCTAAAATATCCTAATCGTGCCATTTGCTTACAGGTTCTCTGCCAGTTTGTTCATAGCACCTGTCTCTAGTCATACTGCCCCTAACATTGCATCAGGAGTTAGTGGCATTAGAAAGCTTAGGATGTAGGGTTATCTGAGGGATGTGCCTCTGTACCCAGATCTCTATCTTACTGTGTCAAGGTTATTCAGAGAAATAGAATCATTAGGGAGAAAAAGAGGGCAAGAGAAAGGAAGAGAGAGTGTGTGTGTTTAAAGGAATTTTGAGGAATTGTCTCTTACACAACTAAGAGGGCTTGGCAAGTCTGAAATCTGTATGGCAAGCTAATAGGCAAAAACTTCTTTAGTTCCTGTGCTCGATCATGGTGCTGGCCTCTGAGGCCAGAGGGTGCATGGAGCATCTCCTTGGCTGCCTCGCTAATACTGTATTTCGAAGACAGATACGTCTCACATAGTTATGTTTACTTTGGTCAATTTACAAAATTACTATGAGGCATAAGAAGGGCTAATTAGGGGAACTCCAATGTAGCAAATATTTGAATGCTCTCAAATAACTATCCTCTCTCTGATTTCAGTTTTAACAAACACAAATGATAGCATAGTTTATAGTTTTAATGTTCTTTTACTCCTAACATGAAATGTCTGGAAGTTTTCCATATTAGGACCTTAGTATCTTCAGCCTCCCAGAATACTGGGATTACAGGTATGTATCCCCATGCCCAGCCTCCTTTCTATCTTTACTTAACAGTAGTACATTATGCCATCATATGCATTAATAGAATTTGTGTAATTGGCTCCTGATCAACCAGATTTAAATTGTTTCTAGTACTCTCCTATATTATATTCACATTGTTCGTTACACTGTGTGAACACTCCTGTGTAGTACCTAGACCTGAAATGACTGGGTCAAGGTGAATGTCTTGAAACTTTGATGGATATTTCCAGATGATCCTTAATGGGTGGTTACAACAATTAACACTTCCCACAGAGACATCTGTCTCTCATACATTCATTAACAAAATGTATTACTTTTTGTTATTGATTTGTAAACACTATTTTTTGTAATTTTTTATTTTAAGGAGAATAAAACTGAGCAAAATAAAAGAGAATAAAGTCAATCAAAAGTGACATAGTACTTCAAAACAAGATAACAGAAAATCAACAATGGTTACCATAATGCCTCTCATTGTCTTCAAAATAGCTGCCCACACCTTCAGACATAGTAAAATTCAAACAAAACAGAACATAATAGAATAGAACCAATAAAAACAAAACAATGAATGCAGTAAAGGACATCAAAACAAGATAATAGTAAACCCAAAATGGCTACAATAATATATCTTGTTATTTTTGGTAACTGCCCATATCATCAGATATAATCAAATCAAACAAGACAAAACAGAATAAAACCCAACCAAACAAAACAATGAAAATGAGATGGAACTTCAGAAGAAGATAATAAGGAATTAACAATGGCTACCACCTTCAGAGGGAGATACCCCATAGATGTTACATTGCATATTGTTATCCTCTGAATAGATGATCAGACTACTGGCTTTAGGCCTACAAAGTCAGTGAAACACTAAATGCTACAAGCATTAAGTTGTATTTTCCTTCAATAGCTATCATCACAGCCTGTGTTTCTCTGCATCAGTCCATTGCTTATGGGGTAGGGATGGGGCCTTGGCTCTTCTTGTCTTCCAGCCTGCATGCTGGAAGGGGCTGGCGTCCGGTTCTCCTCACAGTGGCCCATGCATGGTGCCCAGTACTGTTTATATAATAAGAAAATCTTGTTTCTAAAGTATGACAGAAATACTTTCTGAGTTTCTTTTATTTTGATGAGTTTTGCTTTGAGTAATCATTATGTGGCTTAATTTTATAATCTTTTCTTATTTTTTTCAGCTTTATTGAGATATGATTGACAAATAAAAGATAAATGTATTCAAGTTATACAACATGATGTTTGCGATATAGGTATACATTGTGAAATTATTACTACAATCAAGATAATAAATTCATCACCTCATATAGTTACTTGTGTGTGTGAACTTTTGTAAGAACACTTGAAATTACTCTCTTAACAGGTTTTTTAATGATACCCATTCTAACAGGAGTGAGGAGCTCTCTCGTGGTGACTTTTTCCCCACAGTTTTTATTAATGCCTATCGGTTATACAGATCAATGGGTTTCATTTTGGCAGAGTTGTACACACATGTAACATACTTTTAATTTGTATCTCCTTGATGGTCAGTGATGTTGAGCTTTGAGGGACTAGTATTTTAACAGGGGAAACACTCTTTCTCATCCCCCAAGTGCCACATGAAGCACTGCGAAAGCCACTGCTTTAAAGCCACTGACTCTTAATCAATTTCATTTATCTGTTTTAAGTTACTGATAAAAAAAACTTTAGAGGTGTGCTTAGGACATTTGCTAAGGAGCACAATGAATACTAAGATATTGGTGATGTTTATTAGAAAATACTGAGTAAAAAACATTTGCTTTTCTAACTTTCTTTTACCTCTTTATCATTTTTACTTCCCTATATGTCTCTCCTTCTTTCCTTTTTCTTATCTTCCTCTTTCCTTCCATCCTCTCTCTTTGCTTTTCCCTCTCTTATATCTTTTAAGCTTCCATAGAAATCTCAGTTAGAAAAAAGAGGAAAATAAAAGTCAATACCGAACAGAGTTTCTCATATGCTTAGTGTTAGTGGTGGTTCTGCTTTGTTTTGTTTGTGTTTTGAATTATTTCAAAGACCCTTGAGCCTTTTTATGACAGAAATTTCTTTCAATAAACTAAAATATTTTTAAAAAGAAATCATTGTGTGTCTTGTATGTGTTACAGTATGCTAGACACAAAAAAGAAAGAAAGAAAGTCTATCTTGGCACTAATACTGAGATCCTCAACTTTGAGATTTTGAGTTATTTTTTTGAGAGATTTTGAATTATTGAACCTAGGAAACAGATTGATATTACCTTCCAAAGTCCAGTGCAGTGGTATGGCCTTTTATCCTAGCTACTTGGGAGGCTAAGGCGAGCGAGAGGATCACTTGAACCTGGGAGTTTGAGACCAACCTGGGCAATGCAGTGAGGCTTTTGCTCAGCAACAATAGCAACAACAAAATTGCTTTCAAGAGGTGAGAGGAAAGGGGTGCTGTAGAAAAAGAATGTTGTGACCGGAAAGGAAATAAGATCTGAGTAAAGGAAGCCGAAGTACACATACTTCCACTCTGGGTTTAGCATTGACAGAAATGGTTGGTGTGTAGGAGTTTAGAGCTTGGCTAGTATTTTAAAGGAGGATAAGCCTGGCTTTTAATTTTAAAGAGGTGTGGGGGTGGAGCATGGCAGGTGGTGAACCAAAGGAATTCGCTGTATCTGAGAAAACAAGCTTAAGTACTAACGCCATTGTTGGCAGAGAGACAAGGACATTCCATGTTTTGGGTTGAAGATATGCTTTTTTTCTAGACTGGTGTTCCTAAATTTTTCTTCCGCCTCTTCTGAAAGACAGGCAAAGTTCTTTATACTAGCCACCAAGTATCATTATCTGTATTTGACATGAATCTGTAAATGTATTATGCTACAAAAGTGTTCTTTGGCTATTTCATGTGTGTAAGTGATCTCTCCCTCAACACAGTTTGGGCTTTGTATTTTTGGAAGTCCGTGTAGTGCACATTTGGTTTTTCAGAAATGATACTGAATAGCTGTGTCTTGCTGAGTTCTCTTTTCTAGGCAACCTGGGTCTCTGAATCATCCTGATCCAACTGGTGAGAGTTTTCTGGATTTAGAGATTTGGTGCTAAGTGCTTCTATATTCCAAGAATGGAACCTATGAGTGAAGCCCAGTTTTAAAAATCTGGTGTCTTTTACTTTGAGAACCATGAAAGCAGAACCTACACCTTACCCACATGTCACCCAGAAGTTTAATTCCACATTACCAACATACCTCCACATGAAAACTTCAGAATTTTGAACATGAGAATTTAAAAAAGAATAACAATTTTTTTCTTAGTATATATTTACAGGATATAATGATTACACTTCATCATAGGGAGTTGGTACATGTACATAACACATCTTTAGTTCTTTTTACTTCCCCTTCCCTCTCCTCCCACACCCTTCCCTCTATCTGTTAGAAAGAAAGAAAACCATAACCTAAATTTTACAGTAAGAGTCTCTAACAAAAAGATCTAAGAAATTGCCACTGGGGGGCGGTGGAAGTTCAGAAACTGCTCTGCTAATCCCTGAAGCAATGGAGCTCTTTAGCTGGTTTATTTACTCAAAGCTGGGATTTGGATGTGCGAACCACCACATTCACAGAAATTCCTAGATGAGAAACGCAGTCCGGGGAAAAATCTACCAGAGATGGAATTAGCACCTTGGCAGGCCACCTTTTTCAAAAAGAGCTTTCCTTCCTTGTGCATCTTAAGAATTTACTTTAATTCCCTTCAGTCTGGTACAGGAAGCCAAGTTAAACTGCAAAGAAAGGATACAGCAAAGAAGAATACTTAGTTGTCTTTACCTGCAACACGTGTAAGTGCACAGTTTTAATGGCATTAAGGTATCTCGCAGCCACTTGGATCAGAGTTTAGGCTGGTGTGGGTGGGCAACAGTCGGTACCTTTCCTGAGGGGGAAGGAGGGAAATTTTAGAGTTTCTCCTAGGAAATTCTGAGTGAGAATTAACACTTGAAAAGATGGTTAAAGAATCTAGTGAGGAGGTGTTAGATTCAGGAGGATATCCAATGGAAGACTAAGAAGTAAAAGATAGATAGATAGATAGATAGATAGATAGATAGATATCGTTCTAAACAAGCAATTTTGCAGCCTCTTCATGACATACCATAAACTTTATTTTTCCTTTCCAATTTCCGAGGAGGTAATTGTCAATATACCAAGCCTGGCACCAGACTTGTACCATCACACGCCATCAGGCATGATCAGTATTGGGGGAGGGAAGTCACTAATTTTAATTGATCTCTTTCCCCCAAGATTGCCTTAAATAAAGTGTGAACAGCACAAGGATATGAACTGCTTCCCTTCCAAGAAGGGTTAGCATACAGGAAGATGTATAATTCAAGAAAGCAAGTCCACAATTAGCTTTTGTGCCTAAAAGAAGGCAGACATGAAATCATCCAAGAAATCATATCACTTCTCATGTCGCAAAGGCTTTCCTTTTCTAAAGAATTACAACCTGGCGTAGGGATCAACTGGTTTCAGCTAGGCTGAGGACTCATGGATCCCGGTGTTTAGTAGGCTGTATCTCCTGAAAGTTGTGGATACGTGTTTCTGATGGACATTTGGATAACATAGGATTATATTTTATTAGTGAGAACATTCTGTATTTTAAGTGAGATTCCAGCTTTAGTAAGTTTAAACAGAAAAAGGCATTTTTGGTTCACTCCCTAGAAAGTCCAGGGATGGGTAAAGCTTTAGGAAGAGCTGGATCCAGGTGCTCTGCCTCCATCTTTCAGCTCAGAGCAGCACTGTGTGAGGGCCTCTCACCCTATTCCTTTATCTTTTGGGAGATTTGCCCTGATTGAATCACATTCTTACCCCTGGATCAATTACTATGTCTAGGTGAGGTAGGGCAATCTGATTGGCTAGCCGTGGAGTATCGTGATAGATGACTTACCTAAAATGACATGAAATAGAAGAGAGGAATTTTTTCAAGGGAGCTGATCCTGGCCAAACTAGACCAGCGTGAATCTGTAGGTAAATAATTTGTTAGTATAGATAAGAAGAGCAACCAGGTATGCAACTGTAAGTGATCCATTAGCTAATAGTAATTCATTATTACTAATCAGTTATTAACTAAATATTAGTTAAACCCAACTCAACTTTGCTTTCCTAGATTCTACCATTGTCCTAATCAAAAGTTGCAGGATTCTTATGTGAATAACTTGGAAAATGCCTCACCTAATTCAAAAAGGATCTTGGAATTATTTCTACTGACAAATGCTTATAAACAAGAATGTAACATAATCACATTACACATTTATTCCTACAATAAGGACAGCTCCATCTGTATGATACAAAACATGAAGAAGAGAATATACCGTCCAATAATGAAAAGCACCAACAATTACTTTTAGGACTAGGAGTCTCAGAATTATCCCTGAAAATACCTTAAGGTCTACGTAATTATTTACAAGGCTCCTTTAATGTGAGTGATCTATTTTCTGTGTAAATCCTATTCATATAAAACACATGCCCTGACATAAAACATAAACCAAAAAAACATGAAATATCAAGTGATGGGATGTTCTGAACTGAGTGACAATAGTCTTTGACCTTTGAGCTGATAGAATTGTGGAAAGCCATGGTGTGGACCTGATGACTACCCTAGGCCTCAGGGCTGGCAGCCAAATTCATACACAATTCTAAGTCCTGGAAGAAAATCCCCAGGCCTGGTGGGGAGGGGACCAGGAAAGGACACCCTTTCCAACCATCAAGGGCTGCTCTGGGCCCTCCTTGGCAGCTACGTGAATGCATTTGTCACTTTGCCTTTCAGAGCCTCCACTGCCTCAAGAGTGAAGTAATAAGAATACTGACTTTGTGGTGTTCTTTTGTGGATAAAATAAACCATCACATACTTGTCTAACTCAGGAATTGTCACATTGTTTTCTATGAAGAGCTAGAGAAGGAATATTTTGGACTGTGTGGGCCACATCTCTGTGCAAGCTACTCAGCTCTGCTATAGTAGCAGGAAAGCAGCCATGGACAATATGTAAATAAATGGATGTGGCTGTACTTCAACGCAAGTTTTTTTTTTTTTTATAAAATGAGTGCAGCCTTTAAATTGGGCCCAAAGGCCATAGTTTGCTGATCTCTGGCCTAATGGTTAGTTCCTCCCTGTTCAGCAAGTATTAGCTCTTCCTCCCTCATCGCATTACCCTTCTTGTCAGAGAAATTCCCATAAAGAGCTGGATCATGTGCTCCCCAACCCCACTTCATATGTTGAAAGCCTAACCATTAATGTGACTGTATTTGGAGACAGGATGCTCAAGGAGGTAATTAAGTTTAAATGAATCTATGAACAGTAGGAACCAAATTAAATAGGACTGTGGTCCTTATAAAAGGAAAAAACACAGGAATGCATGTTCTACCCTCCCCCCCCCTCTCCTCCTTTCCCCTCCTCCTCCCCTCCCCTTCCATCTCCTCCCCTCTTTGCTCCTCTCCTCTCCTCTCTCTGTCTTCCTCCATACACAGAGAAAAGACCACACAGTGAGCAGAGGACAGAGGTCTCATAGATGTTGCTTGCATCTTGACCTTGTACTGAGGCCTCCAAAACTGTTTTAAAAACACCCAGTCTGTGATATTTTGTTATGCCAGTTTGTAATAGTTTAGATCTGGGATGTTTTCCAAAAGCTTCATGTGTTTGAAAGGTGACTGGATAAGAGGGACACTATACCCATTAGTGCATTCATTTCCTAATGAGTTTAGCAGCAGAGGGTGCTGTTAGGAGGCAGGGCCTAGCTGGAAGAGGTGGGTCACTGTGGGTGTGATTGGAAGGATATATCTACCTCCCTGTTCCTCCCTGCTCTCAGCTTCTTGGCTGTCATGATATGAACAACTTTTCTTCTCCCAGGCACTTCCACAATATAGTGTCTGCCTTGAAGCCAACACACCAGGGACTGTAACCATGAATCAGAATGAACTTCGCCTCCTTTGTAGTCAAGGGTTGTGGAGAGAACAATTAGAATCAGGACATGAAGTTTATAATATTATTTTTATGATGGTCACCTGGAGTTAACACAAGAAAATGCAGGAAATCTATCCACAACACCAAAGACATGCAATATTTAGCTAAGGGACGGAATCCCACAGCAATGTCCTACATGAATCTAGATGAAGACCCAGAGTTCATGACAATGCCTCCAACGAGTCCAACTGGAGATCTAGAGCCCACAAGAAGTACTCACGCAGGTCTCTTTCACGGATCCCTACTGCGAAGGCCCAAAGGTCAGCGGTGGAAGCTAGGAAGTCTATGCCAGCAGGGTGAAGGAACTGTGCTGATAGGTAGAGGGTTCTGTGCTGGAGGCAAGAAGTCACACTCATGACGAAGACCAGGGCTATCCTGAAAAGCATCACAGCCATCTTCAGCGACACAGAGGCCCTGAGCTCCTCCGAGGATAATCACAGTCAAGTACATGCCAGGAAGCCAACATGACAAGTTCATCCTGGAGACCAAGTGGCACATGTCTTCCTCTCAGGAGCCAGGAAGCAATGCTTAATGTGAGGACCAGAGCTTCTCCAGGAGAACCTAATGGCTCAAACAGCAACATGTTAGGAGAACCCTCAATGCCTCAACACACTTCAACGCATTAATGTCTTCCTTCTCCTTCTCCTTCTCCTTCTCCTTCTCCTTCTCCTTCTCCATGTCTCTATTTATGCTGGCAACTTTCCTCAAGTGAAACATCTACTCTCAGCAGCATGGTGATTTAATTCCACTGGCATTAATTTGACCACGAGTTTTTAATCTATAACATCCTCCTTTAAGTTATGGATGTTGCATATTTTGTCCCAGCAATGAAACAATGACTAAGATAGATTTGGTACGAGTACCAGAATCATTGTCAGGATTATTCCTGACCATAAGGTTTAGAAGGCTTTGGAACTGGATCATGGGGAGAGTATGAAAGAGTTTGATGGTACTGGCTAGAGAAGCCCTAGAATTCTGTAAGCTAAGCTTGATGGGAGATTCTGCTCAGAGCTCAGAAGAAGAGAATGTTGAAGGAATTCATGACTACCAAACCAACTGTACAGAGAGTGCTAAAGAATATTCTAGAGAGAGATAAAGATGACCATGGTTTCAGGAACAGCAGTAAAGGAAGATCACCAAACAAGACAGGCAACTGAATGAAGGGGAAAAGTGGAGGGCCAACAACAGGAGAATAGCAAGGCAGAGACAATCCAATGTATGCTGGTTTTAACCATTAATGTAGATGGCCTCAGGTCAGCAATAATAAAAAAACACAAGGAAAGTGGATGAAGAAACAAAATCTATCAATATACTGTACAAAAGAAACACATCTAACTGGAAAGCAAATTCATAAACTGAAAATCAAGGGAGAGAAAACAATTGTTCCATGTGACAGGAGACCAAAAAAAAAAAAAAAGCAAGAGTGACTTACCCATCAACTGCAGAATGGATAAGAAAGATAATGGTATTTTCATGCAGTGGAAAGCTACCCAGCTATAAAGTAGGATAATCTCAAGGCTCCTGTAGATAAATGGATGCAACTGGAGATCATGTTCATGGCTGAAACAATTTGAACTCATATGTGTGAACCCTAACATAAGAAACAGAAGGAGTTAATGAGATCCATAAGCAAAACAGTTAATGTAAGAGCAAAGGGGAGGAAACACCTGGGAGGGAAAGGTGAAAACTACTGTCAATTTCTTATTGTCTTATCTTGAACTCTTGCATTGTTTACACACACACACACACACACACACACACACAGAAATGCAGGCAGTAAAGGTCAGGCTCAAGAGTGTTTGGTTGGAAACAAGGACTCCATTGGCAGTTGGATTTAACCATGTGTATTATGCTGTGGCAGAAAATTTATCTACATTTTGCCTATGTTCTGGGAATTTGGAGGAGCCAGAGATTAAGGGTGGCAGAATAATTAATATGGCAGAGGAAATCTCAAAGCAATCCAGCTTTCAGGCTTTGGCATTGGTATTGCTGGTGGCTTTTAGTTAGATCTACAGTGAGAAATGGGAGCAAATGTCAGAGTCAAATAATTTGAAATGTTCCCTATTTCACTGGAAAGAAAGCACTTACAAAGTTATAGCAAAGGACAGCATGATTACTAAAAATATAAAAAGTTTGCAAAAGTTTGAAAAAAATAGCTCCTACAAAGTTGAGCCCATGGAGAGGTTGGTTGTTAAAAAAGATTAGTATTAGAAACAAGCCAATTACTTTGTAAGAGAACAATAAGAAAGGTGCCTTGAGAACATCTCAGGAATTACCAAGATCCTACTCTTCAGACACAAAGGGGTGAAAAAGGTAATGGCAAACTCATTTGAAAGACTTTGCTTTCAGAGTAAAGTCCCAGAGCATCCTTCATTAGAAAGGCTACCTAGAGCATTCATTCTCTGTGATTTATTTCACAGTGCTCAGCTATTCAGGGACTTAGAGGCCTCCGTAGCCATGAACCAAAGGGGGTCTTGGCTACTGCTTGTACTGCCAGCAGATCTTGACTTCATCTCATGGTGCTGGTTTTACATGCATGCAAAATTCAAGAGTTGTGGAGTCAAGGGGGCTTTCAGTTTCAGGCCTTCCAAATTTCAGAAGGTCTGGCAGGCCAAGCAGTATAAAAAGCAATGCATGAAAGCAATGCATAAACCTGCGAAAGTGAAGCCAAAGGTGCAGTAGAGACCCCAGAAAGTCAGAGGAACCAGAAATGTGGAACATCTGCTGGGGAAAGCCATAAATAGTATGCAAATCTGAGAGAGGCCATTAGAGTTGTAACCAGCAATGCAGTAGGGGAGGGTCTGCCTAAGCTGTTTGGAGCTCACATCTCACCACAAGTTACCCCCAGTGCTGGACATAAAGCTATAGGATTGAATGTTTATCCTGCTGGAATTTAGTCTTGATTTGATCCTGTTGAGTTTTGTTTTTGTTTTCTCTATTTCTTCCTTTTGGAATGGGAATACTTGCCCTGTGCCATTGTGTGTTGGAAGAGTTTAGCTTTCTCTTTGACTGTTACATGGCTCACAACTAGGAGTTTGTCTTGAGGAGACTTTGGATTTAGACTTTTCAGTTATGCTGAAGTGTAAGGCCTTCGGCCACCCTTAGAGATAGACTAAATATATTTTGCATAAAAATATGAGTATGAGTCTTTTGAGGACCAGGGGCAGAACATTATGCTTTAGATATAAAATGTTCCCTGAAAGCCTCATATGCATAGAGGTGGGACTTTTCAAAGTTGATTGGATCTTGGGAGTAAAATACTTAGCAGTTGATTCATTTCCTAATGAGCTCAGCTGCTAGGGAGTGGAATCTGGTTATAGGAGGGATGTCAAAGCCATTTCCCTCCCTGGCACCTTCCTTCACTTTGATTTCTGGCCACCATGATGTGAGCAGCTTTTGTCCACCAGGGCCTGCCACCATGACATTTCTGCTTTGGATTCAGCCTACCATAGTTTGGAAGCATGAACCAAAATAAAGCTCTCCTCCTTTAAATTGTGAATGTCCAGTATTTTGCCTTAGCAATAGAAAACAACTTAGACACAGCTCCAGAAGTTCATACAATTTCTCATTGACTAACTGTGGGGATGCCAATGTCATCTAAATTCCTTATTTCTCTTCTTATTTTTAAGAAAAACTTTTATCTTTCAAATGGAGGTGAAAAAAATACATGCCCTGCATAAATAACAAAATTTTGTGACATTTAAATTAAGTTAAAAAAAACACAATTATGATTTGGTACAAATAATTATTAATGTATTTCTACTTAAATTGTAGCCTGTATTTGCAAACATAAATTGCAATGTGAGATAGTGCATTTGGACCCAAATGTTGAAATCTTTTTCCTTCTAAGGGATGTTACTTGGTCGTGGAGTAATGTTTATGTTTATTTTCTTGTTTGCTTTAATTTCTTGAGTGGCAAGGACCGACAAGCAAGCCTACATAGCTGAACATGCGTAAAAATGATTCTAGCTCTAATCCAAGAGGAATGTTTTCCCCCCACCCTCTGGTGGTCAATGGCATCATTTATTTAGTCAATAAATTTGAATAAAATTTCTACACAATGTCAGGTGCTGTGCCAGGCATGGTGGATATGGTGGTGACAGAGACAGATAAGGCCTCTGCCTCCAGTGACTGTCTGTGGCAAGGTGAGAAGTGGAGCTCAGACTAAAGAGCACTGAATACGTAAAATACTTGCAGAACCTGAATAATGCCAGGAGGAAAAGTAACAGGGACATGTGACAGAAATAATAGGCCTGGGGCTGCCTTTGGACAAAATAAGTAGACTTCATGTTTTCCTCATTTTCTCTTTCATCTTCTTCCATCAACGTAACCTCCAAGGCTTTCAAGCTCCTACTTTCTCTTGAAAATATTTAATCAAAATGTTAGTCTTGTTTGTGTCATCTCTAGTGTACGGTTCTCAAAAAAAGTGGCAGTTGCTTGGGCACTGCTATGAGAAGAATTTTATTTTTATTAAAAACCTTTTGATTACAGAGTAGCTTTATATTTACAGGAATTTATAAAGATATACAGAGACTTTCCATAGACCCTATACTGATTTTACCTCATGTATTATTAATGACTTGCATTAGTATAGTATATTTGTCACAAACAATAACCATTGTGATGCATTACTATTAATTAGACCCATGGTGCATTTGGTTTTCCTTAGTTTTCACATAATGCCCTTTACTATTCCATGATGCCACATTGCATATAATCACCTTATCTTTTTTAGGCTGTTCTATGCTATGACAGTTTCTCAGACATTGTTTTCGATGACCTTGGCAGTTTTGAAGAGTGCTGGTCAGATAGGTTGTAGAATATACCTCAACTGGGATTTGTCGATGCAACACATCATTTTTATTCACATGGCTAGCCTTCAGTGTATGTGTAAATTACTCATCTTTTACAGTAAAAACACTGAGGTACAGAGAGGTCAAGGAATTTCTCCAAAGTCACAGATTCAAGACATGAGTCAAGCTTAGGGTCAGCATGATTTTATGCTACACACTTACTTTGACTCCCCGATCTCTGTATCTGCTCAATTTCTGACAGTGAAATAAATCCCTTAAAGGCTATCAGGCCAAACTCTTTTGTAATTCTTGCATATAGTTTTAAACAGTTTGAGGGCATCTTTTCATTAGATAAAAACAATGTTCTCACCCTTATTTGCTGAACTGGATATTTGTGTAGCTTTAGTGGCTATTTTGGGAGAAAAGTTGGTTAATCCAGAAAAAAGATCACTAAAATATATTTGTGATCCTGTGTTTTGGGGAGTGGTTCTCAAACTGTGCTTGAAGCACTAGTTGGAATGCTTGTTAGAGATGACCACCTCTCCCAATTTGCAATACTTTCTATACTAAAACCAAAACTGGCATAGTCTTAGGCAAACCAGCATAGTTGATAGCCCTATCACAGAGCTCCTATAACTGGGTAGGGCCAGAAACCTGCTTTTATAAACAAATTCTACAGGAGATTATTCCACACATTTAGAATTCTGAGATCCACTCTGTAAGATATGGAGATGAATTCCTGTGAGGGATTTCTGGAGATGGGTTTTTAATCTAATTGGGTATGTTTATCTACCTGAAGTTGAGAGAAAATAGTATCATCTAAACTTCACCCAAATTAACATCAAGGAGGGATATCCTATGATCATTAATTAAGAAAGGTGCTTTTTGCCTAATTGCACATTTTAGTTGTATAAAGATGAGGAGTTTCCAAAGGATATAAAGTCCCTATGATGCTGTTATTTATCAAGTGGGATTAATGAGTCTACATTAACCTTAGATGGTGGTTCTCAAGCTTTGACAACTCTCTAAGGAGAGTTTAAAAATCTCAATACTCAACCTCACTCCAGTTTCATCAGAAACTCTGGGAAGTGGACCCAGTAGTAATTTTGTATTTTGAGAATGATGAATCGGCAGCAACATTGCCCAGTAGAAATAGAACAAGAGCCGTAATTTTCTAGTAGTCACATTTTAAAAAGTAAAAGGGAAGTACATACATTTTAAAATCTAAGTCCACATGTGACATTTTGTCATTTAATCTATAGTCATCATAAATTATCAATGACATAGCAGTGTTTTTCCTACTAGTCTTTTGAAATCTGGTGTGTATTTTACCCTTTACAGCACTTGTTAATTTGGTTGCTACATTTTCACCAGAAATACTCAGTTTGTATCTACATTCATATACTTAAATTATTGCAAACATATTTAAAGGTCCTCCAATAACTGGAATTCAGTTTTATATTTTTATTTAAAATTTAAAATTGCAAAAAAATTTTAAAATTGCAGCCTCTCAGTCTTCTAACCATATTTCAATGACCGAGCAAACACATATGGCTAGTGCTCGGTAATGGACAAACGAATCTGGGACATGGGTTCTCAAACTTAATTGGACATACAAATCATTTGAACAACTTAGCTAAAATCTAGATTCTTATTCAAGAGATATAGGATAGGGACTGAGCCTGTATATTTCTGTCAAGCTGACGCTACTGGTCAAGGGACCACGGTTTTTGAGCATCCAAAATCTAGACTATTGAATGAGGGTTACCTCCACTCTGATTTTGTCAGTCTCTCGGCATAAGTCTCTTACTCCAAACCAAAACTTGCAAACCATAAGCTTTTTGGGGAGGGGGGTGTTAGGAAATGTATAATTTAAAGTACTATACTTGTGCAGTCAGCCCTCTATATCTGGAGTCCCACATCTGTAAATTCAACCAACCACGGATGAAAAATGTTTGAATAAATTACACCTGTGCTGTACAGGTACAGCTTTTTTGTTATTATTCCTGAAACAGTGAAAAATTACAAGTATTTGTACAGCATTTACATTGTATTAGCTATTATAAGAAACGTAGAGGTGATTTTAAATTATGTGGAAGATGTGCATAGGTTATATGCAAACATGGCAGCATTTTATATACGGGTCTTGAGCATCTGCAAATTTTGACATCTGTGGAGTTCTGGAACCAATCCCCCACATATACTGAGTGACAACTATATACATACACATTTGAAGTTGTCTTGAAGCATAAGTAAGCCCTGCAAATGTAAAGAACATTTCAGTACCATATTTATTATTTTATTTTAAATTCAACTTACTCTCCTTGGCTTCACTAGGACCAAACAACAGCTGAATGTTTGATGTTAATGTAAGTCCCTATATTCATTTGTTTGCTTTTTGGAATGAGTACAATAGGTCACTGCATTGTGTTTCAATGCTTGAAGGTATTTAAAAAGCATTCGATGACCCAGGGTCTTTGCGGTTTTGTGTACAATGCAGAATATTTTCCAGTTCCATTTTATTCCCTCGTATGTGGAAATTTGGAGCACCGGTACTTGTGTTTCTTTCCGTGGATGCTTTTTCATTCTTCAGACATTGGCATGGAAAGGAATTGCTGCTGAAGTGCTGTTTCAACACATATTCAATTATTCAATTGATTCCATTGAATTGGTTTCTCGGAGCCAAACCTGGTTTAACTTCATGCCAGTTTCTATGAAACAAACAAACCTGAAAGGCCTAAAATTGACTGAGTTCTTTTTGAGGATTTATAAATTGAGAAGGTTATTTGAGCATGAAAAACAGTGAAAATCATAATGAAATTGGAGAGAGTGGCCACACTTGTCCTTTTATATTTTTTTAGTTTCTTTTAGGGAACAAGATTTTTAGAGGGAAACTTGTGGTTCTTTCCTTCTCAGCTTTTTTTACTTCAATAGTTATTGAAATAATACAAAGGAAGATATGAAGGTCATAGCTATTAAAAACTCTTGGGAAAACAGGAAATAGTTTATTAAAACTGAAGGAAATAAAATGAAAGACAACAGATAAGTATTTCAAAGCAGGCTTTAGAAAAAGAATATTAATTTTTACTTTAATCTAATTTTTAATTTATATTACTTGCCATGTGAAAGAGGAAAATTCTTTTTCTTTATGAGACAGAATGCTTATTCTGCCTGTGATTATAGATTCTAATAACTATAAGACATCATCCATGAAAATGACTATTGCTTCAAAAGATTGACTCCTAGGACTAGATGCTAGAGAATTCAAAAGCCTTAAAGGAAATTAAACCAGAGCTTTATATTAAATGCATGTTTTCTTTTGCTTTCACTTTATAGGTATTCATAGGTGGGGTTTGGAGTATATTTTTCATTTCTTGTGGATCAAACTGCATTTCATAATAGACAATAGCAATGGCGTGTACTCATTATGAATATTTATCAGAGCCTTATTAATTACTTTATTTACATCATTTTATTTAATTTTCATAATCTGATGACATATATACTATTGAAGTATAATTTTAAGGGGGTAAAAACACTAATATCATACAAATACAGAATGAAGACACACTAAAAATGTATTCAGAATATTAACAATAGGAACCAAAAACTAATTCCAGGGGCATTTTGAAGAATTTGATATTGTAAGCAGTTCAAGCAAAAATGTTTTAATATAAGAATTTAAGACAAAGTGCAAACTGATTAATATCCTTCAGATCAATAATCACAGCCTCTGGGATCTTCTTTCCTACTGGATAGCAATCTGTGGGTGAATTATATTGCAGTGTATCTCAATTCTAATTAGACATAAAATAGAAAATCAAACACATGTACATTCCCAAAATAATGAACTCTTAGATAAGGCAGGAGTGCTGTGGTAAAATTTCAAAAGATCATGCCATACTACTTCATCCTATCCCATTTCTAGAAAATTTTTAATATAATTAAACTTTCACAATGAAGAAATTGTTATTTTTTTAGAAATTTTAAATAACTTACGAAGAAAAATCACAAGAAGGGAAGAGCAAAACTGGTACTCAGTTTCCTCTAATAATCTCACTTTCTTGCACTAGTGGAAATCCACTTTGATTCAGTCCATAATTTTTATTTGTGTGTTTGTGTAGATATGCATGTGTGGACTCAACATTACTTAACAAAAATAGGATCAGAATTTGAGATGTAAAACCTTCATTATATAAATATTTTATGTGATGGTATCTGTTGAAATGAGATTTGTCCTACTGAAGATTTTGTTTTGTTTCATTTGCTTTAACAAACATGCTTATACTGGAAGAATGATGCATTCTTTGCAGGCAAACTAGACCACAGTAAGTGGTGTAGAAAGAGACTCAGAGTTTAGGAAGTCATGCCAAAGATAGACTCTAAGCAGGATATGATTTTGGGCTGAAAAATGAAGGAAGGAGATTGATTTTGGCAGCAGTGACCTGAAGAGGCTTGAGGGAAGAAAGCTGAGAAGGAAAAAAACCACAAATTCTGGAGTTTACTTAGTTCCCACCTCTTTAGTTTGAAACTGCTTATAGTGAATTCAGCCTGTGTTCAAAATAGACACCAAAAATCAAATACGAGCTAGTATGTTGATTCTGGAGATTCTGAATATTGAGCTCATTTATGTCATATTATCTATGTAATATCCTGATCATTTGATAAGTGTCTAAGATGTTTTAGTATTGTAACATATGATTTATTTTTAGTTACGTTAAATTTATGATGATTTTGTTTATAAAGCAGCACACACTTTGTGTGAATTATTATAGGAAAACTTCACTATTCTAATTAAGGAAAAAAACAACATAAAAATTCCAACTAATAGATATTTTAGTATGCATTTGTTGGCTTATTTTTTAAAAATAGGATTTAATACAAAGTAACTAAAACAGTGTTTCATAGTGAAGGTCCCCAAATGATTTAGTTTATTTATTGTCTAAAACAAACAAAACAAGACCACAAAGAGTGGACTCACACTTCAGACTAATATGGAATAGCATGAACCAGACTTATCCTTTTACCAGAAACAATGAAAAAAAACTATGTAGAATAAATGAAATAGTGGTGTTTAAAGCATTGACATCAGGCAATGAAAGACAGTGGTCCTTGAGAGGTGAGAAATAAGTAGTTTGCCCTATGATTTTCCAACTTTATTGCATTGAGAGTTTCCAGTTTACCATGCAAAAAGGAGAAATTCAGGTGGAGCTGATAAATTCCTTGAATTGAGGAGGTGAAGCTGAGTATTCCTGGAGAAAAAAAAAGAGGCAAGAATTCACAGGAAAGAATACTAGAGGAAAGACCTTCCCAGAGACAGAGTTCAAGAGATCTACAGAATGGTCAGCACAGAATTAGTCATTGTGTGCTTGAGAGGAAGTTACCCAGGACCAGAGAAAAAAATCACCTGAGAGGTAACAGAAAGCAATACATAGCACTCACATAGGAATGTGTACCTCTTTAAATCAGAAAGACTTGGAATACGCCTGTGTCTTACTTCAGTAGCTTTGGTTCCTTCCAGTAGATTTAAAGAGCAAGACCAAAAAGATTGAAAAGTTAATTGGAGACATGGAAGATATAGAAAAACTAAATTCAAACCTCTAGAAGGTAAACCTATGATTTTATAGGGTTAAAATGGACAACATGAAAATAAAGACAGAATACGAATGTAGAAGAAAAGATTAGCAAGTTCAAAGACACCACAATAGAACAATCAAAAGACACTGAGAAAGATGTAATGTATAGCACATTAATGACCTATGTGAAAAGTTCAAATAACCCAAGATGTATATGCTATTGGAGTCCCTGAAGAAGGGATTCCAGGAAAGGAAGTTCAATAAAAATGACTAAAACATTTCCAGTTGTGATGAAAGTATAAACCCACAGATCTAAGTAAGTCAGTGAATTCCTCAGCTTTCTGTCAATATGATGAAGTACATGAGAATAACAACCTCAGGAGGAAAGATTTGTTTTGGGTAAGAGTTTAAGAGGTTTTGGTCCACGGCTGGATGTTTGTATTGCTGTGAACCTGAGGTGCGGCAGAAAGGCATGGCTGAAAAGCGCAGCGGTGTATGGCTGCTTACCTCATGGCAGCTGGGAAACAGAGACTGAGGGAGAGAGCCAGACCAGAAGGCAGGGGACCAGAATTAGTCTCTAAGGTCACACTCCGTGTCTCATTTCTTTTGACTAGTTCCTACCTTCTGTTTCCATGTCATACCAGTAATGTCATCAGATTATGAGGTCATCAGTGGATTTATCCTCTATGAAGTTAGAGGTCCTCATGACCCAGTTACTTTGCAAAAGCCCATCAGGAGCCAAGTTTTCTGCACAGTGAACCTTTTTAGGGTGATGTTTTGGATCCCAACCATAACCTTGAACCCCAAGCATAAGAAATGTGAAGATGTAACACTGAGCTATATTATAGTCAAATTGATCTAAACCTGTAATAAAGAGAAATTCATTCAAACTTCCCAGAGGGAAAAATTATATTACATGCAGAGGAACAAAAACTAAGATGAGAGCAGATTTCTCATAATCAATTAAACAATGGATTTTAACCTGTAAAATGCTAGGGGAATAAATTAAAAAAACAACAACTGTCAACCTAGAATTGTATACCTAGTGAGACTATTTTTCAAAAGCAAAAGTTAAAGACTTTTTCAAGCATATAAAAGCTGAAGAAATTTATCTACAGCCACCCCACATGATGAAAAAAGTTAAGAAAATCTTTCAGGCAGGAGGAAACTGATAACATTTGGAATTATAAGTATATAAAGGACAAAATACCGCAGGAAATGGTCACCATATGCATAAATATATAAGGTTTTATATTACTATTTAAATATTTTAAGAGATCATTGAATGTTTAAATAAAAATAATAACAATGTTATATGAGTAGTATAGGTAAAAATAAATGTATGATAGTACTAAGACTGGGAGAGGATAGAAATGTTAGAATATTCTTATACTATACAGGAAATAGTATAATATCTCTTAAAATTGAGCTGTGATCTATTAGATATATACTGTAAATCCTAAATCAACCACAAAGAAAAGAAAACAAAAGAAAGATTTTAAAATAATAAGCCATTAGAGATAAAATAGAATTATGACAAATAAATAATTGAAAAGCTGGCAAAAGAAGAAGAAAAAGAGAGCAATGAATGATTGGGACAAATAAAAAGTGAATAATAAGGTGATATGGTTAGCACTAACCATGTTAATATAAATGCTTAAAACATTTCAATGATAAAACAGATAGTTAATATCATATCACATTTTCATTATCTACTCATCCATTTATGAATACTCAGCAAATATGAAGCAGAAGCTGGGCTTGGTGGTGCACACAAGCAATTTCAGCTTCTTGGGAGGCTCAGGTAGGAGTTAGAAGCCAGCTTGGGCAACATAGCAAGGGCTTGTCTAAAACACAACAAGCAACAACTCCTCCAATAAAAAATAAAAACCAAACAAAAAGCAAAGCAGAAATTGTCAGAGTGGATATAAATCTAGTGTTCCACTATCTGCTGCCCCCAAGTAGTTAACATTAATTATAAAGATGCAAATAGCCTTAAAGTAAATAGATTGAAAAAAAACACTAGTCAAATAAAAACTGGAACAACTATATTAATATCAAGAAACACACATTTAGTAGAAGACAGTATCAGCAAGGAGAAATAAACTCATTTGTGGTAGGCAGGATGCTGAGATGGCCTCCACAATTATTTTCTCTGCTGTCTAGTGATGAGTAGTCTTTAATTGGATCTGGGCTGACTTTTAAAAAGCAGCTATAAAGAATATGATTTGGGTGACTATGGAGAAAGAATATGGTTTATATATTGTTATCTTCAGTAACATTTACATAACATTAAGCATTTAAAATATCATTAAATAATATTTTTGTCAATATAAATTTATCAATGTGATAGCGGTGCTATGGTTAAGCAGGATAGCAGAATAATGTCTTATTCATAAGAGATCTAGCTGAAGTTTTTTTTAAAATTTTATTTAAAGAGAAAAAAACAGAATAAAAGGTAGCAACAATACAGAATTCCAAGGAAAAAAGGAAAAGAGCAACAACAAAAAAACCTAAGAAATTATTACTTGACAAATTACATACTGACTTCTTGGAAATAGTTGTTCAAATTACAAAGTTAAAACATGTAAAGTAGACATTCAAACAGTGAGACTGTTAACAGTTCTGCTCCACGATCTGATAAAAACAGCAATATGGTCATCCATCTTACCCACTCAGATATACATGCAATTATATCAAAAGGGTAAAATTAAACACAACAAAACAGAGCAAAGCAGATCACAAGAAAGCAATGTAAGAGACATAAATTTCAAAACTAGACAATGGAGATATTCAGTCTCTATCATATGGACCCTTGTTTTCTTCCAAATAGTTGTCCATATTGTCACATACAGGGAATTCACATGAAACAACATAGTATGGAGTTGATCTGAGCAGGACAAGGAGGGCATTTCAGGTCTTCAAGACCAGACAGTAGGGAAGCCAAGAATGTCTGTCATAGTGTCTCTCATTCTCCTCAAAACAGCTGTCCATACCTTCATGTGTGTTGAACTTAAGACAAAGCAAGCTAAAATCACTTTGAACAAAAAGTGATAGTTTTGCTGGATTTCACATCATGACATTATGGAATCAGCACTGGGTACTGTAGTGTCTCTTTTTCTTCAAAGTAGTTGTTCATTTCAACATGTGTTATATAGTTGGTTCTCATAAACTGTTTGTAAGCTCTACACATGCATGAGTCTCTACATGTATATCTATCATTTCTGTATTAGAGGGAAAAACAAAACAA